>CP092863.1:102118703-102283409 GCA_030710605.1 Cordylochernes scorpioides | reverse complement strand
CCCGAAGTCTCTTATTCTGGTCCCGGGGAGGAAAAAATCCGTGGAATCTCAAAGGTAGAGAAGAGCGATTCCCAAGAAGTCAAAACTGCGGAAGTGTCTAAGGCAGGTATCAACCAAGGCGTAGACCTCTCGAGAGCGGGCCGAGAAACCACACGACTCTAACCAGTCAACTACTTTATTTTTTGTCACGAATATATATACATATAATATTTACATATGGCAAATATGTTTCTTATAATGGATTAAATTTACATATATTTAAAAAATATAAATCTATAAGAAAAATAACATTCTATTCCCAACATACTCCCACCTTGAGTTTTTCTACAGAAACTCAACCAATAGTTGGGAAACGACCGTTCATTCCAGTTCTTTAGGATTGGGCTATCTTCGTAGGGTCTTTACTGGCTTCTCCTCGGGAGCCTCCCCGGCGTGGTTCCGACTGTATACTCCTCAAGGTACTCCCCAGATCGGCGGGTATCTCTAAATTGAAGAGCCGTTGAACCGGCCTAATCTGGACGCCCTTGCTGGTTCTCAACTTGGCGACCCTCACAGGTCCATCTCGGCCAGGGTAGACCTCCACAACTCTCGCCAAAGGCCAATTGACTCGCTTAGCATTATCTTGTCCAATCAACACCAGATCTCCCACCTTGATAGGTCTTGTTTCGAGCGTCTTCTAGTCTCTTGCCTTAAGAATCCAAAATACTCCGTCCGGAATCTCTTCCGCAGATCTTCTCTTAACCTTTGTCTAAATCGGTATCTCTTCTGAAGACTAGCCCTTTCAATAGAGTCCAGATCTGGAATCCTATTTCTTTGAGGTCGTGTAAGAACAAGGCAGGGGTTAATGGACTAAGATCTTCGACATCTTCAGACATGTAAGTCAATGGACGTGAGTTCATCAAAGACTCTGTGTCACAGATAATGGTGTAAAGTTCCTCAAATTCCAAACGAGCTTGACCAAGAATCTTCCTAAGGAGTTGTTTCAGCAAACCAATCAATCTTTCCCACCATCCACCCCACCATGGAGCCGACGGAGGGATAAACTTCCAATTAATATTTTGCTTGGTACTCTCTGATTGGACTACCGCATTGTCTAGATTCCCTAGAGCTCTGCTCGCACCACGAAAATTGGTACCGTTGTCCGAGTACACTACATAGGGGCGTCCTCTCCTTGCTACAAAACGTCTGAAAGCTTGCAGAAAGTTCTCGGTTGAAAGAGAAGTCACCAGTTCCAAATGGACCGCCCGATATACGGCACAAGTAAATATAACAATCCACACCTTTCGCCTGTTCCTTAAAACAAGTGGTCCAGTAAGGTCTATCCCCACTACCTCAAATATTGAGGCATCCCTTACTCTATTTTCAGGTAATTCCACGGATTCAACAGAACCCGATTTAGCCGTGAACCGTCTACACTTAACACATTGATGTATGACCCTTCTTACAGTCCTCCTGAATTTCAAAATCCAATAATCCTCTCTTAATAAATTCATCAGAGTTTGAAGTCCACATGCCCCCAAGTTTCATGTTTCCATCTAATGAGTAAATATACCAAGTCATGATCAGAAGGCAACAATAAAGGCATTCGAAAACTTTCCAGATCTTGTCTCCTACTTATTTTAGTTTTGACCCAACAATTCCAAAGAATCGCAGTATAACTTGAAATCCTTCAATTTTCTGGTCAGTGAAGGATTCCCGTTGGATAACTCTCACCAGCATCAGTTCCGCCCTTTTAATTTCATTCACAGTAAGATCACCTTTCACTCGCTGACCTATTGTTCCTCTCGCATTTGTTAAAAACCGGTTCATCCAGGCAGTTACTCTCAATATCTTGTAGTAGTTTGAAAAGCGATAGTAGTACTGATCTTTTTCCCTTTCAATACATGTTGATGTTAAAACAATCTTTCTCTTTTCCGAGTTCACAATATCTGGGTCAGGGTATATTTCCCTATGGGGCCAATCTCTTCTTGGTCTTTTCAACCAACTCGGGCCCTCCCACCACTTCGATCTCTCCAGAGAATCGGCTAAGCACCCCCGTGATGGTAAATCCGCTGGATTCAAACATCCTGGTACATGATACCAATCCTCTGTCTCACTGAGAGATCGGATCTCCATAACTCGATTCATTACAAAAGTCGCCCAGTTATCTTTTCCCTTGATCCAATGGAGTGCATTCATGGAGTCTGTCCAATAAAATCGCTCCATGTCTTCAAATTTTAGGTCCCTCACAACGTTGTTCACCAAGCGAGCCCCAACCAAGCATGCCAACAGCTCCAAACGAGGAATGGTAGTCCCCTTCAAAGGAGCCACTCTCGACCGAGCCCGTACTAGTTGACACGTTACTTCCTGTTCGCTCTCGATGCGTAAAAAAATACAAGTGGCGTAGGAGGCCTTAGACGCATCACAAAAGACATGAAGAGTAGTTCCAATCCGGTGTTCTTCTCTAAAGCAAAGCCATCTCGGTATGGCAATGGATTTCAGAGACTCCAATTTGGCCAGCCACCTCAAAAACTCGCAAGACAAGTTTTCAGGCAGAGGCTCATCCCACGACAATTTTAACAGCCACGTTTCCTGTAGGATAAGTCTCGGAACGAGGGTCACTGGACAAGTGAAGCCCACCGGATCGAAAATACGGCTTGCCAAGGAGAGTACCTTTCTTTTGTTTATTGGCCCCTGTATTTCCAAATTCTCCAAAGAACAAGCCAAAGTGTCCTTTTCTTGATTCCATGTCATGCCCAACAACCTTCCTCTATCAGACCTAGGACCATCACACATTATACTGGTAACATCTCTATTGTCCGTGAGTAGTCTTTCGCGAATCCAAGGAAGGGCAACCTGGTAACGCCCTCACAATCCTGTGAAATAGTACGTGCAAAATATTCTTCCGTTTCTTTTTGTATCGAGTCGTCTTGACGAGCATCTGAAATACCAATAGCCTCTAATCTCCATAAATTCTCCAAATCGCTAGTCAACAGTGAAGTTGTGCAAAGTCCACTAACGCTAGTTTCTTCTTCTGTGGCCGGAATCTTGCCCATTAAAGTCCAGCCCAACCTCGTTTGCACCGCCACAAGCCCAGAAGGAAGTCTTCTATGCTCTCCGGTTAGTAATTTTCCAGCAATATCTGCTCCTATAAGAATCTCAAGAGGTCCCCTGTGTAGATCAGTTAATTCTATGTCATGAGCACTAAGATCTTGCATCCATTTACCCTGATGGACCCTGGGCACGCTGTCGCAGATAACATCTTGGCTCAGTGCTTCAAAGTTACAGCCATAAGATCCGTCTAAATTGCTCAACCTGATATCATAAACTCCATGTTCGTACAACTCTGTGTTCGATCCACCAAACAAAGAGTGGCGAAGAGACTCTTTTTTGGAACATTCATATCCCATTTCTTCCGCCGTGTCCTGGAGTACATAGGACCTCTGAGATCCCGTATCAATCAAAATTCGTCCCATTCTTTCTTTACACTTTCCTCTGATAGTCACTCTCAGTGTGGGCAACAACACCACAGGCGTCGTCAGATTGGTCAAAGTCTCATCCCTCATCATCCCTCGGGCTGGAGTAGCATTCTGGTTCTTCCTGGGGCACATAATCCTTGAATGTCTCAATTCCCCACAGCTGGTGCAACTTGTCTTAACTTTGCAGAATTTGCTCAAATGACCATATTTCAGGCATCTGAAACAAGCCCCTTCTTCTTTAATTTTCCCAATTTATCTTCCAATGTCAAATTTTCCGCGAATTCGCACTTTGTACTTTCATGATCTCTTTCACAAAAGGCGCAATTCTTCCTCTTATTACTGCTTCAGAGGCATTCAAAAAACCAGCAGCCGTGGGCAGGGGATTCCTCTCATTTCTTCGATACTTCACGATAGAGCTTTGTGACTGAGGGTGCTCATTTGATGGTTGGCCGGCTGTTATTTCGTCCTGCGTACCGAACGTGCTTTCTAATGCAATCAATTGTCTCTCCAAAAATTCAATCAAATCTCCAAGAGAAAAAGCTCCTGTGAATTCCCGGTGTAATTCAAGCTTTAAGTCTGATGGCAATAGCTTGAGGAGTAAAGGGCACAATAAGTTACCGTAGCTTTCAACGACAACACCCAATGACTCCAAACTTCTAATCTGCACCAGGATTCTGCCGTACAATTCTCTGAAAGCCCTCACGTCCTTTGTCACTCTAAGTGGTTTCAAGGCCAAGAGGTTGTTCATATGCACGTCGATCAACCTTTCCCCTTTTCCGAAGCGTTTCTTCAACAATTCAACGGCCTTATCGTAATTTTCCTCAGATAGGCAAAATCCTTCCACAGTTTGGGCCGCCGTTCCACCCAAGTAGGCTTTAAGATAGTTAAATTTATCTATCTTGGTCAAGTGTTCATTCCTATTGATTGATGAATCGAAGGCATTCCAAAAATTTAACCACTGGCTAATTTCCCCGTAGAATCTTTCCATTGTCAATTTGGGTAACTTAACCATCCCAGTTAGAGTCGGGTCGACCGATTTCTCCTGGATTCCTTCTTCGTGGCAGTTGCAGTTTCCCTCTGCATTCCTTCCGCTACCACCAGACTTCTTTTCTTTAACAAATATTTCCACGCCACGGCCTTTTCCGGTATTCCTCTACCATCTTTAGATCTTTCTCTAGATCTTTGATGTCAATCAGTTTACCGATTTCTTCGTCTACCCGCCTCAGTTCTTCGTAGCCATCCGAAAGCTGCCTCAGCAGTTCCTCGTGGTCACACTCCTTGTGCACGTCATATTCCTCTATTCTTTTCCCGTACTTGGATAAAGACGTGCGGAGTATGGTTCTCTTCTTCTTGAGTCTCTCTAGCGCTTCTTCTCTCTCCATCTTCTGATCCAAAAGGGTTCCAAATATAGGCACGGCTTTCTCCTCGCGTCCCGGCTGGGATGCCAAATTGTCGCGTTCAGCGGCGCAGCGCCCAGGCTCTATTTTGCCCAGACGCCCGAAGTCTCTTATTCTGGTCCCGGGGAGGAAAAAATCCGTGGAATCTCAAAGGTAGAGAAGAGCGATTCCCAAGAAGTCAAATCAGCGGAAGTGTCTAAGGCAGGTATCAACCAAGGCGTAGACCTCTCGAGAGCGGGCCGAGAAACCACACGACTCTAACCAGTCAACTACTTTATTTTTTGTCACGAATATATATACATATAAATATTTACATATGGCAAATATGTTTCTTATAATGGATTAAATTTACATATATTTAAAAATATATAAATCTATAAGAAAAATAACATTCTTTTCCCAACAGTGTTCCTCGAAAGTCCTGCCCATGACCATTATGTCGTCAAGGTAAAGCAAACAGGTCTTCCAGGTCAAACCTTTAAGTACGAGCTCTATCAATCTTTCGAAAGTGGCCGGCGCATTACATAAGCCAAAAGGCATCACCGTGAATTGATAGAGCCCGCTGCCTGTACTGAACGCCGTCTTTTCTTTGTTTTCTGGATGCATGCCAACCTGCTAGTACCCACTCTTGAGATCTAGAGTAGAGAACCACGACGACCCTGCTAGTGTTGTTAGAGTGTCATCGATCCGCGGCAAGGGGTAGCTGTCCTTCTTGGTTATGTCGTTTAGCCGCCTATAGTCTACACAAAATCTTGTAGTACCGTCCTTCTTTGTCACCAGAACCACGGGCGAAGACCATGGGCCGTTGGATTCCTCGATTATTCCGTCCCGTTTCATTTTCCTTAATAATCCAGTCACTTCTTCTTGTTTCGCCATAGGCAGCCGTCTAGGTGGTTGCCGGATAGGCCGAGCATCGCCAGTATTTATCCGGTGCCGGACCAGATCTGTCCTCCCCAAGTTTCCATCTCCAGACGAAAATACGTCCTGGTTCTTCTTGAGAAACGCCCGAGTATTCCGAGCCTCTTCTTCCGACAGATCCTTTAAGTCCAGTTCCAACTTCGTCTGCCTTATTATTTTGTGTTGACCATCTTCTTTCGTAGAAATTCTTGAAATGGGTGTACAAGTCGCCAGAGGTCTCCTTTTCTGATGCGAACTCCACTAAAAAAAACGTTGGCCACTCTAACGGGGACTTTCCGTGAATAGTATTGACGAGTGTTCTGGCCACCAAGAGATTTTTCGCCGAGTTATCAGTTGGTTCCGCTAATCCAATGCAACATCCCAAAGGCTCCTCCGCGACAGCCCTGGCCACCCCCTCGCTGTTTCCATCAATGTGCCTATCCTCACAGTCAAACAGTCGGACTCCTTCATCTTTTTGACCCCCTTGACAGCACAAAGCTTTCGCTGCCCAATGTCAAAACTCCTTGCGTTGGATCGAACGTAAAATCTTGTCTCCTGAGGATATTGTGATGTATTGGCGAATTAATTTAATATTTGTTTTTATTTATTTGTTGTCACAGTGTTGATGATAATTGTGTATATATGCATATATATAGTGTTTGTGTTTTTTTAGCAGTTTATTATTTTTCTAATATGGAATTGTTTTAACTTTGTTTGTTTCTTGGCATTAAAAATATATTCTATTTTCAAGTCTTATCTGTGGAAACATTGCATTGGCGACGAGGTTTAAGAGTAAGTACCCAAGCGATGGTATAGGGTAATATGAATAATTTTGTTTAATATTAAAGAAGTAATAAGTTATTGGAAATTTACATAAGAAAAATTATTTCATGATGGCTCATTACCATTTTAGAGAATTTGATGAAAAGAATGAAATTTTTGCTCATTTATCGAGCGTTTGGAGCAGTTTCTAATTCTAGAAGAAGCAAGTGAAGAAAAGAAAAAAGCCTATTTGTTGACGCTAATTGGCGGGAAGGCGTATGAAACATTGAAAAATTTATGTAGCCCAAAGTTGCCTAAAGAGTATAAATATGAAGAATTGATTGAGAAACTGGTTGAATATTTTTCCCCAAGGCGATCTATAATCGTAGAGAGATTTATGTTTTTTGTAAGATTACAAAAGGAAACGGAAAGTGTTTCAGAATATCTGGTGGAAATCAAGCGGCTAGCCTCAACGTGTGGATTTGGCGAATTTTTAAAGGAATCCTTAAGAGACAAATTGGTGTGCGGATTGAGAAATGCAAAAATCCAGAAGAGGATCTTGTCTGAAGGAGATGTGCCGTTGGCAAGAGTAGTTGAAATTGCGTTGTCGATGAAGGCAGCAGAAAAAAATACCAGAATATTCCATGTCAATGAGCCTGCAGATAGCGTGGACAAAATACGCGCAGAAGTCGGGAATAGATATAATAGAGAGCAAAAGAGAAAGCGCATACAATGGGGAGGTTGCATAAAGACTTATGCAGATTTAGAGAGGCGACCTGTTTCAGATGCGGGAGAAGAGGTCACTTGGCAACCATCTGCAGGAGCCGTGAGGAACATACAAGCGAAAGAAAGGTGAGCCGGTTTCTGAACCAGAGAAAGATTAATCAAATCGAGGATAAGGAGGAGGAAGAATCCGTTCAAAGAATGGTCTTCATGAGGACGTATGATTATAGAGTCAAGTATGCTACGAATGACCCTCCCTATGTGATTAAGATGAGAGTAGAGGACACTTTGATGACTTTTGAAATCGATACGGGTAGCTGTCTGACTTTAATATCGGAGAAGGATTTCAAGAGATACCTCCCAGACGTGCAGGTAAAAGAAGCGGAAATAATTGTTAAGACCTATGACGGAACTGTGGTACCGATTCTGGGTGAAATAGATGTAAAGGTCGATTTTCGGGGAACGATCGCTAAGCTTAGAGCTGTCGTGGTGAGAGGAGAAAGGAAGGCCTTGGTGGGGAGAGAATGGATCAATATTATGAAAATTGGAAATTATTTTGTGAATCAGATGCCTTTGGAGGACACGTTGGCGGAATTATTGAGTGAACACCAGGTTGTGTTTGGGGAGACAACAGATCCGATAAAGGGATTCACATTTGCAGTGAATATTCAGGATGTAAACCCCATATTTCATAAGGCCCGACCAGTTCCCTTTGCAATTAGAACGGCGGTAAACGAGGTACTAGAAAGAATGGTGGAGAAGGACTACTTGTATCAAGTACCCAGCAGCAAGTGGGCAACTCCAGTGGTGGTTGTGCCCAAGAAGAATAAAGAGTTTAGGATTTGCTGTGATTTCAAAGTGACTTTAAATAGGTTTTTGGATACTGCGGCCTATCCGCTGCCTACTCAGCAGGACCTGTTTTCCGTATTGACTAGAGGGAAGTATTTTTCTAAACTAGATCTGAGCAATGCATACCTTCAATTAGAGGTAAACCCTAGCACCCAGCCACTCCTGACTATTAATACGCATAAGGGGCTTTTTAGGTTTAAAAGAATGCCTTTTGGATTGGCAAATGCCCCTAGTTTTTTTCAGTCAGTTATGGATAGAATATTGGCGGGAATTAATGGGGTGATTTGTTACATTGACGATGTACTCGTATCCACGGCGTCAGTGGAGGAACATATGGCAGTATTAAAAACTATTTTTGTTCGGTTGCAGAAGCACAACATAAAATTAAAAAGGGAAAAAATGTGAATTTCTGCGAAGATAAATACAGTATTTGGGACATCTCATCAAAGAAGATGGTATTCAGCCTTTAGAGGACAAGATACAAGGGCTACAGAAATCCAAAAGCCCGACAAATGTCTCGGAATTGAGATTTTCTGGGATTAGTGAACTATTATGGAAAGTTTATTTCGAATTTGCCAGAGCTGTTGGAGCCACTTCACAAGCTGCTGAAAAAGAATAGTTATTGGAAGTGGACAGGGGAGTGTGAGGAGGCGATCTCGGAGTGTAAAAGGAGAATTACCTCCGAGAAAAGGTTACCTTTATCTTTGGCCACGGACGCATCTCAGATTGGAGTGGGGGCGGTGCTGTCCCATGTTATCGAGGGCCAAGAGAAACCAATCATGTTTGCCTCACGAACACTTTCCGGGGCCGAACGTAATTATTCACAAATAGAAAGAGAAGCTCTAGCAATAATATATGGTGTGACTAAGTTCCACCAGTTTATCTATGGAAGACAATTTACCCTGATTACAGATCATAAACCCCTGGTGTCTATTTTGGGGCCGAGAGTAGGGATTCCCACTTTGTCTACTTCAAGATTGCAGAGATGGGGACTGACTTTGGCGGCTTATACATATGAAATTAAATTCCGAAGAACTCAAGATCATGGAAACGCAGACCTTCTCTCACGGTTGCCAGTAGAGAGTGACGAAACACCGGTTTTGAATCAAACGTTCATATTATCATACGTGGAAGATTTGCCGGTTACAGCAGCAGAAATAGGTGTGGAAACTAAAAAGATGAAGTATTGTCAGTGGTGAAGCGCTATACGCAGCAAGGCTGGCCTGAAAGAGTTGGGGAATACCTCAGACCCTACTTTCAGAGAAAGTTGGAGTTAACTATGGACGGGGAATGCTTATTGTGGGGAATGCGAGTGATCATCCCGTCTTCTCTTAGGAAAAATATGTTGAGTTGTCTACACGAGACCCATTCGGGGATGGGCAAAATGAAGGCGGTTGCTAGGTCGCATTTTTGGTGGCCGAATCTTGACAACCAGATTGAATGCATGGTAAATGGGTGTAAAAATTGCCAGCAAACTCAGACAGGCCCAAGTAAAGAAACTGGAGACCGTGGGTGTGGGCAACCAGGCCCTGGCAACGGATCCATATGGATTTTGCATTTAAAAATGGAGTGAATTTGTTAATTGTGGTGGATAGCCACTCAAAATGGGTCGAGGCGATCCCGATGAGAGAGATAACCGCAAGAAAGACGATTGAGCAGTTAAGAAGATTGTTTTCAGCGTATGGGTTACCAGAGGAAGTGGTGTCGGATAATGGCCCACAGTTTACAGGGGTAGAGATGAAGAGTTTTTTCGAGAGAAATGGAGTCAGACAAACTCTGATTCCAGCATACCATCCACAGAGTAATGGTTTAGCGGAAAGAGCGGTTCAATTGATAAAGATGGCCTTGGAAAAAAATAAAAGGAAGTTTGAAGATACCATTCAAGATACACTGTCAAGAATTCTCCTCACGTATCGATGCAGGCCGCATAAGACAACTGGGAAGACCCCATCAGAGCTGTTTATGGGTCGGTCTCTGCGGACCAGACTGACATTGATACACCAGAGCCTGGACAATAGGGTGAGGGAACGACAGGCCAGGCAGATGAGGTATGATCGAGGAAGAGGCCAAGAGGAGTTCGAGGTGGACGATAAGGTGTGGTGTAAGAATTTTAGAGGTGTCGGATGGATTCCAGGAAGAATAGTGGGCAGAAAGGAGAGCAGAGTCTATACAGTTTTGATAAATGGACAGGAGAAGACCTACCACCGAGATCAGATAAGGAGAAGATGGACTAGTGGTGAAGAGGGAGATGAGGCCAGAGAGAAAAGAGAGGAGGAAGATGACCCAATATGGATGGCTCCTGAGAGTATGAACAGCCGGAGGGACAGAGAATCGTTTTCGTCGGAAACAGCTGGATTGCCGCAGGATCCAGTGTCCGGGGACCAAGGTGTGGAGATTGGAAGCAGCCCAAGGGAATCCGCGTGTTCCTCAGACAAAGAAGCACGGACGGAGGAGAGGCCACTGCCAAGAAGAAACCCTCCAAGGGATCGGAGACCTCCTGTGCGATATCAAGGCTTGTAGGAGGAAGATGGTGTGATGTATTGGCGAATTAATTTAATATTTGTTTTTATTTATTTGTTGTCACAGAGTTGATGATGATAATTGTGTATATATGCATATATATAGTGTTTGTGTTTTTTTAGCAGTTCATTATTTTTCTAATATGGAATTGTTTTAACTTTGTTTGTTTCTTGGCATTAAAAATATATTCTATTTTCAAGTCTTATCTGTGGAAACATTGCAGATATCCATTCCAAGAATGAACTCGTCGTCAATCTCCGCCGCCAGCACTCGATGATTAAATCGAATTCCTCCGAGGCAGATCTCCACGTCCAGTCCTCCCAAGATTGGCGATGTGTCTCCTGTGACTGTTTTCAGCATCATGCCATGCCGCAACGGAGTTGGCGCGCTCCTTATCACATCCTTTTTTATGAGGGAAACCATTGCCCCAGTGTCGACAGTGGCCCTCATCCTTATTGAGTTTACAAATAACAAACAAACAACAAAACAGCTTTATTAGGGCATCTTGCCCTGTACGGATTCTCCGTGGAGTTACAGACAATATTAACCATAAGAGAACAGGTGAAAATATAGTATTTACAGTCAAGGTATGTCAAACAGGGTGACTTTTTATTGTGCCCCTGTTCTTCTCTCTTCCATGAGTGCAATTTTATTCCCAACCGCTTTTTGAAAGTTGAACAGTTCAATTGCCCAACTTTTCTTATCTGAAACAGTTTTTATTAGCTTTATTGAGTTCAAATGCGGTCTGGGAAGACTTTTCAGGATCTTTTTTCTCTCTCCTTCCAGATCCCCGCATTCAGCAATAAAATGGTATATTTCATCAGTTATCTGACTTCCACATAACCCACAGTACAAATATTCTTTCTTAATTGCGTAAATATGATTTTCTTTGATCATTGTTGACATTAATCTGATCTGTGCAAAAATTAACTAAAGCTGAAGACAGATTGCATGAAAAGTAATTTTCTGGAATAAATGAATCATAAGTAACCTATAGTTTGAGTATGTTTTCGTAAGAGATAATTTTGCCAGATCTTGCTGCAATAGCTGTTCAATTTTTATTTTTAGTATATTCGGAAGTTCGATCTGTATGTCATCATAATTTAACCTATAGTTTAGCCATGTGAGTCCACAATGATTGATGATATCCATAATATTCTTACAGAATCCTATAGGTTTTTTGTCATTAAGGAAATTTCCTTCAATCTATTCCAGCATAGCTTAGGTAGTCTATTGTCTTCCAATTTTTGTAATCTAATGAAATATTTCAAAATTAATTTGATCGTTGTAAAAGTCAAAGATATTCTGCCTGTTTCCAGCCTTACAATGTACCCTGGTATATATCTTGGTAGATTCAGAAAATTTTTGATAAACGTATTCTGTAATTGGTCTATAATATCCGTATTGTCCCAAGCCCACACAGGGGCCGCATAGAGCAGTATTGATTTAATAACTGAGTCAAATAGATTCAGAGCAACTTTTAATGAGTTAATTTTTTCTTTTTTTATCAGTCTAATAGGTGCATTTATTGCCGTATTTGCTTTGGCTTTATAAAAGAGGGCTACCTTTTTACTATTAATAGTGGAAGTGAATGGATATCCCAGATATGTAATATTGGACGCAACAGTCAGTGGGGTGTCACCTCAGTACCAGTTTTCGTGTCTTGCCGGTCTTCCTCCATTTCTGAATACTATTATTTTGGACTTATTTTCATTTAAAACTGATTTGTTCTTATCCAGGTAAGACTTTAGTAAATTGATTTTAATTTGAAGATTAATTTTCGATTCTCCAATTATGGCTATGTCATCCGCATACATAAGTAGGTGTAAAACGCCAAAATCAGGGAGATGAAATCCTGTAAGTGCTGAGTTATTATAAAGTTCTATTAGGTCGGCCATATAGTATAAATAAAAGTGGGGAAAGTGATTCTCCCTGCAACACTCCAGAATTAATTTTCACATTATTTGAATATTGTCCTTTCCATCGGATAGTGATCTTAGCTTCTTGGTAAAAGTTTTTTATCAGCATTACAAATTTATTGCTAATGCCCATTTTATGCAATTTTTGCCAAAGTAAATCATGTGGGACTGTGTCGAAAGCTTTAGTCAAATCGACGAAGAAGACATATAGCTTGCCTCGTTTTCTTCTCAGAGATAATTGGATGAGTGAATTCAGTAGTATTATGTGGTCAGTGCATGATCGGTTCTTACGGAAACCTGCTTGGTTTTCTAAAATAATCACTCTTTTTTCTATCCAGTTGTTTAATCTGTTTCTTAGTATTGTAGTGAATAATTTAGATATATTACTGCAGAGGGCAATCCCTCTGTAATTTGTTGGGTTATTCTTATCACCGCTTTTATATATAGGGTGTACTATTGAGTTCGTCCAGAGTTGCGGGTATTTTTCTGTGGACATTATTTAGGTTGAATAGGTTTTTTCAATTTATTTAAAGTCGGTATTGGTAAATACTTTAGCAAACTCATTTGGTATACCATCGAGTCCCACTGCTTTCCGTTCGCTAGTTTTTTTACTACATCATGGATCTCTTCAAGGGTTATTTCCGCGTCTAAATCTGGATCTTTCCAACCGATCATCTGGTTTACCGTTAAAAGTAGTTTCTTTATTTTCTTTGTTCAGTAAATTTTTATAAAATAAAAACCATTCTTTTATATCAATCTCACCTTGTATTATTGGTTTTTTTCTGAAGGATTGCAATGGCATTCCAGAAGGATTTGGGATCTTTGGCGTTCTTTATCCTTTCATTCTTGTCCTTATTGAATTCATCTCTTTTTCTTTGCAGGAGCTTAAAATATTCCCTCCTAGCCTCAATATATTTTTGGCGGTCGTGTATTTTATTTGAGTTCCTACATCTTTGTAAACTTACTTTGGTCGTTTTTTTTCATAATATAGCAATCTTTGTCATATCAAGGTTTTGAAAGTTGGTGTCGTCGTTTAGCAAATTTAATTATATTTGCCGATTCCATTGCCGTGTAGATCTGTTTAGTAAAATTTGCTGTTTCTGTGTTAATATCGGTTTCATTTCCAACTTCAATATCACTTAAATTATGTTTTAGCATCTCCACATTTTCTTTCGTCCAAATGAATTTTCGTGTTAGTATTTCATTTTTGTACGAGGATTTAATAGCTTCATACCCAGTATTAATTTGTAAAACAATTGGTAAGTGGGTCTGAATATGAAAGTTCTTCGATCCACATATCCGATATGATCTGTGTTAAACCGTGTGTGTACATGAAATAATCCAAAACCGATGAACCTCTTTCTGAAATAAAAGTGAATGAGCCGTGCGTGTCACCCTTAGTTCTTCCATTAGCTATTGTTTATAGAATTTGAAATCAGTGAAGGAAATTAGTTTTTCAGATAGTTTCGAAGATATTAGGTCTTTAGATTTCCTATATTTGTTGAGGGGTGAATTTAGTTTCAGTGGGTTATGGAAGCCTCCAGCATTGCCTATTCTAATATTGATGTCACCAGCTATTAGCACTTCGTTACCTTCACTCATGTGATAATCAATATGCCTAAGTAAATTTGTTAAATTTTGTTCTTGTAATGCATTAGGAGGTAAATAAGCAAACAGCAAACATATACTCTCGGTGGTTTTGTCTAGAAATTTGTGTGTCAAGACAGGAGTTTACAAATATTTCTATCATCAGAGTGTCATAGGTCCTTTTTATTCACGGATAGACCACAATATTGTGGGGCGGGTTCACCACAGCCAACGGTTGCCCCATAACGTTGGCAGAATTTAGTTTTCCGGCTGTCTCTGGTCGGGCAGTCTGACGGTGCACTGCCCTCTTTAGATGACCATATCGTCCACAGCGGAAACAGGGCCCAGCCGATCGTCTGCCAGGCCTGCAGTATCTTCTAGCCGTTCTAGTCTCTTCAGTATCTCCTTAATGGCGTCCGATTCCCCACCGCCCCCCAGTGGTGCTTTGCTCCGCAATTAATTCTGCACCACGGACCCGTGGGTGCCCAATTCGCTCACTCGGTAGGCCGCCTCCACCTCCAGGGCAGCAAACCAGCGCCTCTCTTGATTTATCGAAAAGAAGCAAGTCGTAACACTCTCTGGACTTCTACGTCTCGAATACCATCGATAAACGTCTGGGCGGCCAATTGGTCAAGGAAATCAATGGGAGCACCAGGGTAGGCCAGAAGACAGAGCCTCTTGACATCAGCTTCAAACCCCTGCAAACTCTTCCCGACTTTTTGTCTTCTTAGCTTAAGTTAAGCTTGGTATACTTGCCCCAGATGTTGTTCTCCATATCTCAACTCAAGTTCTCCCATCAACATCGCATAAACTCTGTTGATCTGCACGCGGAACCGCCTGAAGCAGATCTAAGGCCGGTCCCCGAAGAGCCACAATCCAATTTGTCACTTTTTCGGTTTCTCCCCAGCCATTGTTGAGAGTCACTGCTTCGAATTGTCGCCTAAAACCTCGAGGGAAGTTTGTCCGTCAAAGGTAGGCGGAGGTATGTTGCGGCCTGTAGGGAAGATCACAGCACCCTCTAGACTCTTCATGCGCGCCAGCTCGATCTCCAGCCTCTTGCACTCTGTCCGGACTTCACCAATATTATTCTCTAAGGCCCGCCTGGACCCCCCCGATCTCACTCTGGAACCTAATCTCCAAATTTGTCACTTTCTGGTGGAACTCTTCCCTCTCCTGCTGTCGAAGAAGCCTTTCTTCCTCTTTCTCTTTTTCTTAAGAAGCTTTTCTTTTTTCTTTAAGAACTCTTCTTTTTTCTTTAAGAAGCTTTTCTTCCTCTTTCTCTTTTTTTTTTTCTAAGAAGCTTTTTTTCCTCTTTCTCTTTAAGAAGCTTTTCTTCCTCTTTCTCTTCCCGAAGCCCTTGAATCATCTGGGTGATTGTGGCCAGCAAGTTCTGCTCCGAGGCCATTTTTTGACCTCTAGTCTCGATGAGCATTCGTCAGAAACCAAAGAAATCTCAAATGGAGCCTCCTGGTGACCTCCACGAGGAAGAAGCCCACCTCTGACACCAGTGTCGCGCGAGATCCCTCCGGTTTCTTGCGACGATTCGCTTCTTCCGCCGCGGAGTAGCTCCTCCCTGCAGGCACCCCGAAGACGTCCTGAGTTCCACCGCTCAAGTGGAAACTCCCTTCCTCTGGCAGTATCTCTCGGCCTTACCACTGGTGGGGGGACACGAGAGACTTACCAGAAGAGAAGTAGCAGCAGCCCGGCGATGATGGCAATGGCGAGAGTAATGACAGGAGGCGGGACGGAGACTAGAAGCACTTACTTTATTGTCATTTATTACTAAACATTACATATAACTTGAATAATATACAACGGGTATTTAACATCACACCACCTCCTGGGGCCAATATGAAAAGGTATTTACAGCCACCTCCCCAGGAAACGGGATCACAGCAGTCGGCGACTCCCGCATCAGTTGCAGATGCAAAACAGGCGAAAGCGCCATCTACTGGCGGAGGTTGTAAGTGCTCTTCTTGTAACAATATATATGATTATGTAGCAAAAGAGGCACCTCTCCTTATTAAAAAATCAATCAATGTGTCTTTTGGGGTATGGGAATACTGTCCCTAGGTAACCTTAAATTATATAGGTCTCTTTTCTATTAAATTTATAAATACTAAATTGTTATATAATTTTTATAAAGTAATTTTAAATGCATAAATATATTTATGGGAATATTATTACAATTATTTATGGCTTAAGTTTAAACTAAGAAAAAAAAAAGGCATACTACTTATTATGCAACCGAAAGGTGTTGATGGATTGCGCCATCTATCGGAATAAATATCAACTATTCATTGATATTAATTTTTCCTCAATTGGCCAAGTAGCATTTAAATATTAATACATTAAAAATCAATGAATATTTGATATTTATTCTGATAGATGGCTCAAGCCATAATCAACTTTCAGTTGCACAATAAGAAGTATGCCTTTTTATTTCATAAATTATTTTCACCTTATCCCATTACATTTTCACATTTGTACAATTTTTTTCATAAAGTTTAAATTACCAATTTTTTTAGGGATACCAGATATTTTTTATTCCACAGAAAAGACAGCGGATATTTTAACTGTTATTTGAAATACATAAATTCTCTATTCTCATGTGCAAATTTGGATTTTAGACTTGTTCCAAGAGTTGCAGACTGGAATTGAGGATACCGCAAAGCCTTATTTAAGTGCCTATTCTGCGTAGTCCAAAAACTAAGTTTCCATGTGAATTTTAGCCGCACACAGCAAGCTCCTACCAACCTAAATTTGTAGGTATTATATTCTGGATTATAAAATAATGTCTGTGTATTAACATACAGTAAAACCTCTCTGTAAAGGAAACCTAGTTGCAAAGCAAAAGTTATTTTTATGCAGAGATGCCCTCTTACCAGAGAGTTGTTAAATAGCAAAAATGGTAATTTGGACAATGAAAACTGTCCTTTATAGAGGTGTCCTCTCGTGGAGTATGTTCGACCGTATTAGTATTCAAAATGAAATAAATTTCAACATATATTTTCAAAAGGCCGCGTGTTGAATTGGACAAAAAAAGGATAACAACTTTGTTTATCCAGTGTAAAAGGAAAACAAATTACTTTTCAAAATATACTTGAACATTTCATAATAAAAAACGCAATGTGCAATGAATACTGTTGCAATGGGTTAAAATGTCTTCACAACATTATAGGATCAGCGCTAATAACTAAATAGAAAATTATAATGATCACAAAATAATCATATATTAATGAATAACTTTTATTGATATAAATTTTCTCATGTGCTGGTTATGTACAAGAGTGGAGTTCAAATCACGTAATTACGCAATGGTAGCATCGCCCTCGCCACAACAAATGGGCATTCAAGAAAACACATAATCTCTCTCATAGTCCTTATCAAAGAAATAAGTTTCATGGTGCCGATATCTGTCTTCGAAGTAAATCTCGTCCATACGCCTGCTACAGTCCTTCAGGCTGTCCTCGCTATATCCAGTTAATTTTTCCAACTGCTTTGGCCAGAGGTAGGAGATTTCAAACAATCTTCTACATGACAAATAGGAACTAGCAGCGATCAGACTAGGTGGGTAGATTGGAAACTCTTCAGCCAGAAATAGTTGGCAGAAGAAGATTCTGTAATTCAAATGTTCTGTAGGGATGATTTGGTCATAAAACTTAAGGAAGTTTATAGGTGTTGAAGGGTTTAGAACAAAATATCGGGTATTTACCATGTCAATTTCTGTTTTGTAAAGGTCAGCGGGAGTAAAGTTCAATTCTTCAATGGTATAGACTTCAGTAAGGATAACGACATTTTCTTTTACAATAGAAGCGATGAATATTGCTGCGGTAGCAATGATATGGCTGGGGTTGACATTTTTCGAAACTAAATATAGGTCACATAGGATACAGCCAGAAAGAACGTTTCCTGAGAGTAGCCCAACATAAACGTAGCCATTCCTATCCAATTTATGATTTCGGATCTTGTGCGGGGGCTAATACCATTACGCCACAAACAGAGTTCGGTTTCTCGTAAAAAACTGTGGTATTCAATTGCTTCTTTTCTTTCTGAATCATTCTCTGAATAACACCTGTCATTCAAAATATATCTTCTTGGAGAGGTGCGAAGTTTGCTTGAGTCAGTCTCAGAATTGCAAGGCTTACTATGATTGGAATTACCCATTCCTGATTTTAGAAAATAATTCTTTTCAAATTTATAAAATTAACTTTGAAACAAAAACACATATGATACTATTCAGATAAACACAATCAAATAAGTTTTAAAATCATGAAAGCAATATATTTTAAATTAACAGATTGTAGAGTCTATATATTTATTTTTAAAAATAATATCCATACTTTGTGAAAGTGAACAGAGAAAGATATTAAAAATTTGAAATACAGTTAAACCTGTCTATAGCGCCCCTTCTTGGGACTCACCAAAATAGGGTGCTATAGACAGGTCACTTTTAATGTAAATCAAGCATGTCAAACTCGCGGCCCGCGGGCCTCATGCGGCCCACAACGAATAAATTTGCGGCCCACCAGACAATATCTATAAATATAAAAATGAATGTTTGTATGTTTGTCTGTTTGTCTTTCTGTATGTCCGGTATACAAATTCGCAATAGTTCACTAATTCAAACCAAAATTTCCATACATAGGTAAAAGAATACGGGGAAGACGATAGGCTATTTTAAAAAATATATATAAATCAATTATTAAAACTATATATTTTTAGTCAGAAAATGATGATGACGATATTGCTGTATCATGTTTGATTATCAGATACAAAATTATATGGGGAAAAATTCCAAAAAGCAGAGACCACGGGTGAAACCAGTTCATTATTTTGTATACAGGAACAAAATTCTAACAGAAAAACATTCATTCGAGCAGAAAACAAAAGCCAGATCATCTTTCTATAAAAATATCGCTTCTCAGACACAAAGTTTGGAGCGGGACGTTTCACAAAAGTGACATCCACGGCGCCAATTTTTAATTGTAACGAATAGTATTTGAATAGGGTACATTTAATAGGGTAAAACCCGGGCGTTGCCCGGGTCATTCGGCTAGTATTTTAATAAAAAAAAATTATAAATAAAAAAAAAATAATAAAAATTTGTAGCCTAATTTTTAAAAATTGTAATTATACATAATTTATTTATTAATAACGAACCACTGGTCGCCATACATAAGTCGTAAGTTTTGATAATATTATACCTACATACATAAAGTATGTACATCGCCATAAGTATTGTGTGCCTTAAAGTTTAAAGAAAATATTCTTTCAGAGTACTAGAAAAAAAATTAAGTTACGTTCAATAATTTGTGCAGTTATTCTGTGTCTGGTAAGTTAAAAAATATTAATTTTTAAAATATTAATTAAAACGTTTTTTATTTTGTGTTAGCGATTACTAATTTTTTTTCAGACCTTTGTATTCAATATGTCTTCATCAAAACCAAGTGGCAGTAAAACTAAACGAAAAATTGCTGACGAACATAGGAATTTTCAAGAAAAGTGGGAATTAGAGTATTTTTGCTCTGAAGTAAAAGATAAAATCATCTGCTTGATATATGTAATAATGCTATTAGTATACCAAAATTATATAACATTAAACGTCATTATGAACAACATAAATAAAAAAATGATACCTACGAAGGTTTAATGAGACAAGAAAAGTTAAAAGAGTTCAAGTTGGGAATGAAAAAACAACAGTTTATGTTTGCTAAAGTATCACAAGAGAGTGAAGCGGCAGTGCATGCAAGCTACGTTTTATCGGAGATGATAGCTAAACACTCAAACCCGACACGGATTTCAACATTTTTGAGGAATTATTGGAACTAGTACCGATGCATGGCACTACTACAGGAGAAGATATATTTAATTGCGTTTATGATCTTCTCTAAAAATACAATTTACTTCAAACAAAATTGACTTCTGTAGCAACAGATGGAGCTCCTTCAATGACTGGAAAAACCAACGGTTTCGTAGCATTACTGCGAAAAAAACTAAGTGAAATTTCTGATGGTTCCAATATTCATCATACGCATTGCATTATACATCAGGAAGTATTATGTACGAAGGTAATAAAAATGGAAAATGTGTTGACACCTATCAAAAATTTCATCAATTTCATAAGATCTCGAGGTTTAAATCAGCGACAGTTCTCTCTGTTCTTAACTGAATTAGAAAGCGAATATTCAGGTTTATCATACTATACCGAGGTACGTTGGCTATCATGCTCCAAGGTTCTCAAACAATTTTGGGACTTGAAAGAAGAAATATATCAGTTTTTAATAACCAAGAATCAAGACATCACTTTGTTTTCTGATCAAGTATGGTAGCAAGATTTTTCCTTCATGGTTGACATAACAAAACACTTGTCGGATTTAAATTTGAAACTGCAAGGAAAGGATCAGATCATTACCAACATGTGTGACCAAGTTAATGCATTAAATGTAAGCTAGTTCTTTGGGAAAAGCAGTTGAAAAACGAAGATTTAATGCACTTTCCGACATGCAACATGTACAAATCAAGTTTAGGTGAAACTGCATCGTATCAAAAATATGCGGAAAAAATTTTAAGTCTTAGAAATGAATTTGAAACAAGGTTTTCTGATTTCAAATCTTTGGAAGGCAAGTTTACTTTGTTTTCTTCGATTTTCTCGATAATTATAGAATCAGTACCTAATCATATGCAAATGGAGATAATAGATATCCAGTGCGATTCAGATTTAAAGGCAAAATTCATTGAAGTTGGCGTTTCTGAATTTTACAAATATTTGCCAGCCAGATTTGAAAACACTCGAAAATTAGCATATGAAATTATGTCCATGTTTGGAAGTACTTATCGGTGCGAGCAGTTATTTTCACTTATGAAAGGAAATAAGTCTCCAATCAGATCGAGAATTACTGACGTTCACCTTGGGTCATTTTAAAAATTAATCACTGCGAACAAGATTTCCCCCGAAGTAGGAAAGATGGTAGCAGAAAAGAGATGCCAAATATCAGGGAGAAAATATTAACTTTACTTTCTTTTTTCTTATTAGTATTTTTTAAAATAAACCTACATAAATGTTACTATAAAAATTTAATTACTTGTTTTCTTTTTTTTGCGGCCCACATAAACATATTACTTTTTTATTTGGCCCGTGTTAGGATTTGAGTTTGACATGCTTGATGTAAAATGTTTACATTTTAATATTTAAAGCAGGCGCTATAGAGAGGAAGGCGCTATTTAGAGGGAGCGCCTTAGACAGGGTCAACTGTATATTGTTGCACCAAGTTGAAGCTTTGCAGGGTCGTCGACCTTGGTTTCTTCCTTCTTGGTGTTATACACGTTTCCCGAGCGGGTTTCCATATTAAAAGTAAATAAATAAAATTAAATAAAAATAAATTACCTTTTAAAGTTATTGTGTTTATTTATTCTTGTCTTCCTCGTAGGTTGCGATCCGCAGTCTTCGTCTCGGTCCTCTCTTGCTCCAATAACCAATCCAGATATATGTACAATAAATATTGTTGCGCTGGTGACCTGATGTACTGGGAAGAAACATTCGAGCAGTCTTTCCAACGTTTATTCACAAACCAAAAGTTTGAAGGCAAAACACTTTTTTTACTAAAGATTATTGAGTTAAATAATCTAAAAACAAAAGTATGCAAATTTGAAGAAATAAAAGTATGTAAAATATTTATAGAAAACAAAATTATGTAAAAATAATTATACATGAAAGTTATTAAAAATAAATAAGATGTTAAAAGTTACAATTGAATCCATAAGAAAAGATGTTAGACAAAACAAGTAAGTTAAAAATGGGACATGTAAATTAAAGGCTCCAGCAGCGCGCCAACATTACTCCCCCTCTTGAAAAAGACTTGTCCTCAAGTCTGGTGATCTGTATAGTTTCATTCTTGTCACATGTACTATTTGTTTCTTTTTCCTTTTTCCCTCTGCAATTTCGATGACTTCGTAGTTCACTGGTGATGTTTGTCGCAGTATTTGGTAAGGACCGACGTATCTTCTTTGTAGTTTGTCCGCTCTTCCTACTTTCCTTATTGGTGTCCAAAATCAGTACCAGATCATTGATGGCATATTTAACTTCTCTGTGAGTTCTATCATATAACTGTTTGGATTTATTCTGTCTGGCTATTGTTTTAGAGGTGGATAATTCTTTGCATCTTCTATTATTTCTAATAGGTTCGATACATATTCGTCATAGTCTTTGTGCTTAGAGAGCTCTGGCATATCAAAAGTAGAATCTAAGAAGGTCAATGGCTCTCGTCCGTGGATTAGGAAGTATGGTGAATAGCCGGTAGTATCCTGTATGGACGAATTATAGGCGAAAGTTACGAATGGAAGTATCTCGTCCCAATTCTGATGTCTCTCATCAATATACATGGCCATCATATCAGCGAGTGTACGGTTCATTCTCTCCGTTTGGCCGTTAGTCTGGGGATGATAACTCGTCGTTTTCTTATGGAGCGTATTACATATCTTTAGCACTTCTTTGAATAGTTTGCTCAAGAAGCAACTCCCCCGGTCAGATATAACTGTTTTGGGTGCGCCGTGTCGTAATACCACTTTTTGCAAGAAAAAGTCTGCAATTTCTTCGCCGTCCCGCGAGGTAATGCCGCTGTCTCGATATATCTGGAGTAATAATCTGTGCATACCAGGATCCAACTATTTCCTCTTCCAGATTTCGGGAATCTCCCCATCAAATCTATTTCCCATTTTCTCAAAAGGTCTTGAAGCTGGTGGAATCGGCTGCAACAGTCCTTGAGGCAATTGGGAAGGTGTCTTGCGAAACTGGCATTCAGGACAACTCGATACATATTCTTCCACAGTTTTAAGCATTGAGGGCCAGAAATATTTGCTCTTTAGACGATTGTAAGTTCTTTTAATGCCCATATGACCTGATGTTGGATGGTCGTGCATATTTTCTAAGAGCTCTTTCTGTTTGTTTTTCGGGACTATCAACAACCAAGGATCGCCAGTCACAGAAGGATTTTTCTTGAATAATTTCTCTTTAAATTTGGTGAAGTTCTCTCCGTAGCTGTTTGGATTCTGATTTACCAAATTATCGATCTTTTTTATATAAGAATCATAATCATGTTCCTCATAATTAATTGTGGAAATAATTTTTCCGGGATAGGACATCGTGACAATCCATCTGCATCTAGATGAGTTTTTCCAGACTTGTATTTAATGGCAAAATCATATTCTTGTAGTTTCTAGTGACCACCTCGCTAATCGCCCTGCAGGGTTTTTCATTTTTGCCATCCAGCACAGACTATGGTGATCTGTATATATTGTGAATTTTCTTCCGTAAAGATATGGTCTAAATTTTTTAATCGCCCATATGATAGCTAGGCATTCTTTCTCGGTTGTAGAGTAGTTGGTTTCTGCTTTCTGTAATGTCCTGCTTGCATAAGAAATTGGACGCTCTTTAGTGTTTTCATCTAAATGAACAAGCACTGCTCCAAGTCCTTGGTCGCTTGCGTCTGTGTGGAGGCCTATAGGCCTTATTTGGATCGTAATGTATTAATACTTCAGGAGAGATAAGTTTGTTTTTCAATGAATTAAATGACAACTCTTGTTCTTTACCCCATGCAAACGAATGGTTTTTACGGGTCAAAATCTGTAAAGGCAATGCAACTTTTGAAAATTCTCTTATAAATCTTCTATAGTATGAACAAAGTCCAAGAAAAGCTCGGACATCTTTGACAGTTCTGGGCGTTGGAAATTTTCTTATACTTATAATTTTTTCTGGGTCTGGCGCGATTCCTTCATTTGAAACGACATGTCCCAAAATAAGAAGCTTGGTATATGCAAATCGGCATTTCGAAGCATTGAGTGTCAATCCTGCTGTTTTCAAACATTCTAAGATTGTCTTCAATCTGTTCAAATGGGAATGTAGATCTTCTGAGAATATAATGACGTCGTCGAGGTAACACAGGCATATTTTCCACTTATGGGTTCTAAGAACAGTATCCATTAATCTCTCGAAAGTTGCTGGCCCGTTGCACAATCCAAAAGGAAGAACATTAATTGATAAAGTCCATCAGGAGTGATAAAGGCTGTTTTTTCACGGTCCTGTTCTTCCACCTCCACTTGCCAGTAGCCTGAGCAAAGGTCGAGTGAAGTAAAGTACCTGGCGCCATGAAGGGAGTCGAAGCAGTCATCTATGCGCGGTAGTGGATATTGGTCTTTTACTGTGACTGAGTTCAGATTTCTATAATCCACGCAAAATCTAAATGTCCCATTCTTTTCTTCACTAGAATTATAGGGGATGCCCATGGACTTGAAGAGTGTGAAATAATTCCATTTTTTAACATACTGTTTATTTGATCACCAATTATCTTCCGTTCTTTTAAAGATACTCTGTAAGGATTTTTCCTAATGGGGATATCGCTCGTTGTTCTAATTTGGTGTTTGACGAGATGTGTTCTACCCTTATACTCATCCGGTGCCGTAAACATCTCGCCATATCCACCAAGGAGGGTCAAAACCTGGCTGCGTTCTTCTGGACATAATTCAGGATTTATATCAAAATCAGTTCTAATAGAGGCTACTCTTTGGTTCTCCGTCTGGTACAGTCTGTCTACCTCCGAAAGTATTCCTATCTTCGTGTTCCGGAAGAGTTTTACAGGTTTGTTCGTACCGTTTAAAATCCATATGTTCAAGTTTTTCTTGGTATTACTCAATAGGGATCTGGTTGTTATAAGATTATATTTGGTTGTCAGAGAAGGAATATTCTCAATTAGTATTTCTCTGCCTGTAATGCTAGTCTTACTATATCCTTTTACTAAGCATAAACAAAATTCAGGAATGATTTTATCCTCAGCTATATGAGCATATCTTAAATTTGGTTCATTTTGGTCAAATACATTTGGGGATTCCACCCACAAGGTATTGTTTTGACAATTTATTAGTGCTTTATTTTGACTTAAAAAGTCATCTCCAAGGATTATTACAGGGTTGCATTTTTTTAAGATAATCATTTCTATTTCATATTCATTTTTATTGATTTTGAATTTAACTCTTGACTTCCCTATTGCATTGAGTTTTTGATCACCTGCTGATTTTAATTTTAGATTTTTATCGGGTATGATCTTTAATTCGAGCTTCTTAACAAGGTCCTCATCAATGCAACTGACCATTGCTCCGGTGTCTATCAATCCTTCTGTCGGCATTCCACATATTACAATGCGAATGGTTTTGTTTTCCTGAAGATTTACAATTAAATTTATTCTATCACCGGAGCGTTGCAATCCTTTTGACTTAATTAGTTTTTTGACGCTTCCCCTAGAGTAGGGAAGTCTTCCTCGCTATGAATGTCGAAATCTGGATCCTCTCGCTCCCTATCCTCGATGCCTCTACAATTCTTTAGGTAATCCTCTTGTGGTGTATTTGGTTCGTCTATAGACCTCGTATATTGTCTTCGGATAGGTCTGATATTGTAGTTTTGGTTTTGGGGCTTATACGGGCAATACCTTGAAATATGTCCTTGTTCCGAGCAATTCCAACAGATTCTTTTGTCAACCTGATACTGCCTTCGATAATAGGTATTAGGACGTGTGTATCTTTGCTCGTTGTTGCGATTTTGTTGAGGTGGGGGTGAATTTCGCAGATTAATGCCACTTGTTCCTGCTCTAGTTTCAATTATTCTTTTTCCCTCGAATTTACTCGGAATTATATTTTGCCTTCCATAGTCAGTTGGGCGCTCGTTTGATATTTGGGGTCTCTCGTTTGAAGGTCGTGCTGGACCTCTATAGTTGTTATAATTATATTTTCTTGTCTGAAATGGTTGGATAGGATTAGATCTTTGTCTGCAGCTTCTTCTCTGTTCGAAGTCAACCAGATGTTGATCAATGCGTCTTGCTAGTTCCAAGAATTCTTTAACTGTACTGGAAGGTGTCATTAATACGACGAGTGAGAGATATTTGTTTAGTCCAGTTTTCATATAATAAAGTTTATCCTCAGCGGACATTTTAGAGTTTACCTTGTTGCACAAGTTAAGTACATCTTCAGCGTATCGTAGAGTAGATTCATTATATCCTTGTACTCTATTCTGGAGCTCCATGATTAATTTGAATTTTGTCGTATCTGCAATCCTGAAGTCTCGCATCAGTGTTTTCTTAAAGGTTGTCCAATTGGAAAATATTTGGGGAGTGTTTAGCTTTGCCCATTTTTTTGCAGGACCTTTTAGGTAACTTCTGGCATATGCCAGCATCACGTCCTCGGGCCATCGCTGCTGTCTTGCTAAAAGCTCGAGTTCTTCTAGCCACTCTGCTGGGTCCTCTTCAGAATATCCTCCGAAAAATTCTAGGCTTGGGGGTGGTGGCTGACAGAAGAAAACGTTGTTATTCCACGAGGCGGCATCTTCAGGATCAACTTTTATGCGTCTTGTTGGCGAGGCGCTAAAAGATCTAATTGGTGGTAGGCCTTGTGTCCGCCTGCTTCTTCTTGGGTTGGAAACAGCATCTCCACCAGTGTTGCGCTGGTGACCTGATGTACTGGGAAGAAACATTCGAGCAGTCTTTCCAACGTTTATTCACAAACCAAAAGTTTGAAGGCAAAACACTTTTTTTACTAAAGATTATTGAGTTAAATAATCTAAAAACAAAAGTATGCAAATTTGAAGAAATAAAAGTATGTAAAATATTTATAGAAAACAAAATTATGTAAAAATAATTATACATGAAAGTTATTAAAAATAAATAAGATGTTAAAAGTTACAATTGAATCCATAAGAAAAGATGTAGACAAAACAAGTAAGTTAAAAATGGGACATGTAAATTAAAGGCTCCAGCAGCGCGCCAACAATATTACAAAAGGAATGAAACTATAAAAAGGAATGATGATAATCTAAATATTCTGTTTTAAATAAATATTAAATATCATAGAATATTTTGAATAAATGTAAGGCGCATTAAAATTGATGTAAGACTTCCCCCTCTCCAGAGGTTGTCACGTCCTCGTGAATGACCTCATCCATTCTCTCATAATAAGGCTTGATTCTTCAAACATGAACTACCAGAGGGTCTTGGCCCGGATTATCTTTCGGTTCTATTAGATAATTGACGCTAGACATCTTCTTTAATATTCTATATGGACCAAAATATTTTCTCAGAAGTTTCTCACACTTTCCTATTTTCCTAATTGGTGTCCAAACTGCTACTAATTCTCCTGGTTCGTAGCATCTTTCCGTGTGTTTATTGTCATAGTTCTTTTTCATTCTTTCTTGAGTCTTTATTGTGTTGTTAATAACTAATTTTCTTGTTCTGTCTATTTTGTCTAAGTGATGTTTTATGTATTCATCATAATCATCCTTGTCAATGTCCACCGAGATATTCCTGTCGTCCAAAAGAGACGTGGGTTCTCTTCCATACATCAGGAAAAAGGGAGAATATCCTGTGGTTTCCTGAATTGTAGTATTGTAAGCGTGAGTGATGAATGGGAGTATTTCGTCCCAATTCTTCTGATCAGTGTTCACATACATACTAAGCATATTGATCAATGTTCTATTTAACCGCTCTGTCAATCCATTAGTCTGGGGATGATAGCTCGTTGTGAAGCAATGTTTAATATTGCACATTTTCATCACCTCTTTCATTAAATTACTGGTAAATTGAGAGCCCCTGTCACTAATAAGATATTGTGGGGCTCCGTGCCGGAGAAAAATATCCTCTACTAGAAATTTAGAAACTTCTTTCACTGTTGCTTCCGAGACTGCTTTTGTTTCTGCATATCTAGTGTAGTAGTCCGTCAGCACGATTATCCATTTTTTCCTGTTTTTCGTAGATGGCAATGGACCAACAAAGTAAATTCCAATTCTCTCGAAAGGAAAGTTGGCTGGGGGAATAGGCTGTAGTAGTCCAGAAGGTAATTGGCTTGAGCCTTTCCTACTTTGGCAAAGGTGACACGTCTTAACGAATTCTGAGACATCCTTTAGCATGGATGGCCAAAAGTATTTACTCTTTATTCGGTACATGGTTCTGGCGACACCCAGATGGCCATTCGACATATGATTGTGATATTCTTTCATAATTTCTCTCTTTTTCTTCTCTGGAACCACAAGCAACCACGCCCTGCCTTCAGGGTTCGGGTTTTTCTTAAAAAGGCATCCATCTTCTTCTTTAAAATTTTCCGCAATTGATCGCCTGCTTCCATTAAGGTTTTTCTTAACACTTTCGATAAACTTATCCTCTTCGTCTGTTATTTGATTTAAAAATAGCCTTTCAAAATCCTCATCCCAATCAGTTTCTGGTAAGGGTCCCCTAGATAAGCCATTGGCGTCCAGATGCTTCTTTCCTGATTTATGTATTATATCGAAGTCATATTCTTGAATTTTCAATGCCCATCTTGCCAATCGACCTGTTGAATCCTTCAAGTTTTTGAGCCAGCATAAGGCGTGGTGGTCTGTTACTATTTTAAAGTGTCTTCCATAAAGGTAGGGCCGTAATTTTGACATTGACCAGACATCGGCCAGATATTCTTTTTCAGTGGTTGAATAATTTTGCTCCGCTTTACTTAGGGTACGACTCAAATATGAGATCACCTTCTCTTCACCATCGATGTCTTGGACAAGTGTTGCACCTATGCCAATGTTGGACGCATCAGTATGAATATAAGTAGGCGCATTTGGATTGAAGTGACCTAAAATTGGTGGACTTAATAGTGCTGTTTTTAGGGTTTGGAACGCTTCCTCTTGCCTTTCTGTCCAGATAAATGATACACTTTTTTTGATAAGGCTGGTCAAAGGGTCAGCAATTTTTGAGAAATCTTTGATAAATTTTCTATAATATGAGCACATTCCCAAAAAGGATTGTACTTCTTTGACCTTTGTGGGCCGAGGAAAATTTCTGACAGCTTTAATATTATGTTCCGCGGGTTTTATACCATCTTTGCTCGTTATATAGCCGAGAATCTCCAATTCTTCAAATGCAAATCGGCATTTTTTTGTCGTTTAACCTTAAATTAGATTCACGAAAACATCTAAAAACAGCTTCGAGTCTTTGACTGATAACATCATCCAGATAACACAAACAAATTTTCCATCTCAGATTTCCAAGCATATTCTCCATATTTCTCTCAAAGGTAGCAGGCGCGTTACAAAGTCCAAAAGGCATCACGTTGAATTCATATAATCCATGCGCTGTAGTGAAAGCTGTTTTCTCTTTGTCTCTTTCTTCGACTTCAACTTGCTAATATCCAGATCTGAGGTCTATTGCTGAGAAGTATGTAGATCCTTGGAGAGTATCCATAACTTCGTCTATTCTAGGGATCGGATAGTCATCTTTTACTGTCACATTATTCAGTTTTCTGTAGTCCACACAAAATCTGTATTTACCATCTCGCTTCTTGACCAATATTACTGGAAAAGACCAGGGACTAGAAGATGGCCTAATTATGCCATCTGTAAGCATCTCGTCAATTTGCTCTTTTATAATATCTCGTTCTTTAACACTTACCCTGTATGGCTTGTGTTTAATTGGCTTCGCGTCTTTTCGATGTTTTGCCAAATTGGTTCTCCCTAATCTCGACGAAAACAGATTTCCACACTTTCTAAAACTTGTTTTAACTCCTTCTGTTCCTCTGGTGAAAGATTTTCGTTTATTTGGAATCTAGGTTCTTCGTTCTCTTCTACCTCTCTTTCTCGACTCACATTTATTTTCGCTGGACTACTTCCAAAAGCCAATGTTTGGTTTTTCATTATTTTTAACGGTCGAGGATACGGATTAGTTATCCATATATGTGTTTCCCTATTTATAACATTGATCAAGCTTCTTGATAGACGAAGTCCATTTGTTTGAAACATTTTGCTGCTCTCCTCGATAATTAATTCCCCATCCACCAATGCCTTGATCAATTTAATGGAACATTCCGGTACAATGGAATCCTTGGCACTCTTTATTTTCAACATTTCAAAATAGCTTTCGTCATGATTATTCGTCAAATCGTATTTTATAGTTTCTTGCTTACAATCTATTTTCGCGTTCATTTTCTTAAGGAAATCTCTTCCAAGAATTAATGTCCGTAAATGCGTTTTCAATATCACAAAGTTGTGTGATAACGTTTCGTCATCAATTTTTATATTTAAAAATATACTTCCTACCATGTCCAATTTTTTTCCATCGGGTCCTGCACAAATTTTTGCGAGTTTACTTATACCATGGCCTGTATCGAGGGCCGTTCTGAGGTCGACCACTGAGAGGTCAGCACCTGTATCAACCAAAGCTTCAAAAGTCCCTATCTTATCCACATTAATTTTTAATTTGTATTTAGGGTCCAACTTCTTGATTGCGTTTATGGTCGACTTGCTTTGATTGACAGATTCATGCGCGACGCTTAGTTTAAATCTTCCAACACGGAATATCTATTCCGGGTAGGAATATTTGTCTGTGTGCTATGACATACATCAGCATAAAGCCGAGGTCCTGATTTATCTGATATTTCATTCATTTGGCATTTCTCTTCGACCTTCTCTTGGGTATCTGTTGGATCCTCTTCAAGGATTCTTATAAACTTGACCCAACAATAACGGGACACGTGCCCTGGCTTGTTAAAGCAGATTGGTCTTCCATCTTCCGTCCTATTTTTGCTCACTTCTTGGCTTTTATTGTAGGTGTTTCTCTGAAGGTTTGGTTTCGGCACAAAGTTAGGATTATAAGGACGTCTAAGGGTAGAGGGCTGGGGAAAGTTGTTTCGATACTGTCTGGGAGTAGGAGGGGAGTCGTTCTTGTAATTATTGGAAACAGGGGCTTGGGGTCTGGAAGTGGTCTGGTAGTTTCGTGCGGCAGTCGGCGGCACGTACCTTGATTGTTGTTGGGGTCTAGATTAGCGTGGACCGTTATATAGGTTTCTGGATTTCTCCACACGTTCCCGATACTTCTTTTCAAAAGAATCCATTTTCTTGCACACGACAAGAAGTTCATCGGTCGTTTTTGGAGGGTTCAGGTAGAGCGCGAATGAGTACTCTTTTTTCAGTCCTCCAATAACATGTTCAATTTTTGTTTTTTCTTCCATTGCGGGGTCAACCATGTTGCACAACACTAGAATGTCTTCCGCGAACCTGATTGCTGGTTCATTCCAGTGTTGCATTCTGTTGAGCTTCATTCTAAGTTCTTCTTTATTCGCGTCCAGAGAAAAATCCTGAATGAGGCGGATTTTAATATTTTCCCAGCGCCTTAAACTAGCTTTGTGTAAATTCAACCAGGTTTTAGCGCTTCCCGTCATGTTCATGGCGGCATAACGGGCAATTATGTAGTCTGCCCAATGATAGAGAAAACCAATCTCTTCGAGGGATTCTATCCATGGGCGATGGTCTTCTGTCCCACCATATTTCGGAATTTCTATATTGGGGTTCAAAGCAACTGGTTCGAAACCAGCATCTCTACCAATTGTTGCACCAAGTTGCAGCTTTGCAGGGTCGTCGACCTTGGTTTCTTCCTTCTTGGTGTTATACACGTTTCCCGAGCGAGTTTCCATATTTAAAGCAAATAAATAAAAGTAAATAAATAAAATTAAATAAAAATAAATTACCTTTTAAAGTTATTGTGTTTATTTATTCTCGTCTTCCTCGTAGGTTGCGATCCGCCGTCTTCGTCTAGGTCCTCTCCCGCTCCAATAAGCAATAAATATATATGTATGTAACGTTGGCCCGATTACCATTTTGTAATGGGTTGAGTTGATTGGTGATTGTGGTGGGCGCAGTCGTATTTGCTGAAGTGATAAGGTATTCACAAGGGAAAATAACGAGGACACAGAGTTGAATTGAAATAGGCCAGCGATCAAGGGAGAAAGGGGTTGAAGCTAGTTTGCGGATTTGACTAATCTATGGCTGTTCACATTATTGAGGATTGGACTTATCTGATGGTTGAGAAGATGGGGGTTGGCTCCAAACTGGTCGCAACGGCGGCGAGCTCCTGACTGGTCTCAATGGTGCCACGTTCCTGACTAACTAAACTGAGTTCCCGATTTAACACGAAAACTTCTCAGGGTTCTGATTGGTTGGTGGTCGAGTCGTGTAAGCTTTCCATTGGTTCCTAGCTAATCCTCCTGGACTTTGATTGGCTCTTTGCTAATCCTTTGTTCTTGACTTGTTCTGACATGATCCCGGAAGGACTAGGTTCTTGAACCCAGTTTTATGAGTTCCTGGATAATAAAACCTGCTAATGACTGCTTCCTCTTTAATGGCCTTTCTCTCTAAACCTTTCTCCCAGATTTCTAAGCCTTGTTTTTATTAAAATCTTTAGCTTATACATTGCATACATATTGTGGTGGGATTACATCCAGTTATGTACAAATTATGACATGTACAAAAATATTACAAAAGGAGTGAAACTATAGAAAGGAATGATGATAATCTCTCTCTCTCTCTCGGCCGTGCGGCCACGCGGCGCGCGAGCTCCGCGTTTTCTAGAGATTGAGATGGAGGCGATGGAGATATCCAATGTATTTTCGATACTGGCGGAGAGCCAGGATGATGACAAGTTTGATGGTGGCACTCCCACCCAGAAAAGACCTACCAATGCCGAGAAATCGGCGGAAGAAGTTTTTAAGCCTGATTCGAAGAATACATTTTCAATCAAGCAAACAACCGGCGACTATGTAAATCAGGCCGCCGGGAAAAAACAAGCCGATGCAAATTGGACGGAAAGAGTGGAAGCTTCGGAGAAGCAATCTGCTTTGGAATCAGATTGGAAGATTCCTAAATCCAACAAAAGAAAAGGCCGGGATTCTCCGACCCAGCAAGCAAAAGTGGCAAAGGCTGAAGCCATCGTAGCCGGGCCATCACTACAACCGAGGCGGGAAGTAAGGGATGCTGTCACGCATATAAGAGCTAGCAGACAGCAGCAAGATCTAGCCAAAGCGAGGTCGGCAGCGGCTACATTCGATCATTGCTGCTTCATTGAATGGATCCCGGACTTCCACCAAGTCCAATACATGAAAGCGCTGGAGCAGATGCTGGGGAAATCTTCAGTTCACCAGCTCATGAAGATGTCCGGCCATGTCCTGGTGACACTTCCCAGCGCTGAGAAGGCCGAACGCCTAATCGAGGAGGGCCTCACCATCGGCAGCACTCTCCTGAGAGCCTTCCCTTACAGGAAAAGGGCCGAGAAGATCATCATAGGCAACCTTCCTATCGCCGTAAAGGATGACGACATCGTTGCGACGCTAAGGCCTTACTGCAAAGTGGCCTCGATGGCCTACGAAATAGTAACCTGCGAAGGTTACTCCTGGACCACGGGCAGTAGGGAGGCCTTCATCTTCATGAACAAAGGCCTTAAGATCCACCAGCTCCCGGTGAAACTGGAGATCAAGTCAAGGGGTGAAACGACGCCAGCCTACATCTCCTACGGCGTCAAATGTAGCAAGTGTCATCGCCAAGGACATCGGCGTGCCAGCTGTCCCAGGAGAGACTTGGAAGAGCGCTCTACTCGACAACCTACCTCCCAGCATGGATCTCTTCCTCCTTCCACCCAGACATCGCCCTCGTCCCAACCTGCTGCAACTACACCGGCTGCAATTGGCCACAATGGTCCTGAGAAGGCCCCGGCCAAAAACGTTCATATTCTCATGAAACCTCCTCCGGCCAACAAAACCAGCGGTACCAAAGCTCTACCAGCGGCGGCAGAAGTGGCCACATCAAGCAAAGAGAGACCGCCCAACATTGCCGCTCCTATCTTGACCATTGCCCCTGGATCCCGGATTCCGTTGAAAACCAATCCCCTTAGTAAGGAGGATGAATCATCAACTGACAAAAGATCTACAGCCCTCCGACAACTTGAAGAGGTACTTAAACAGCTCCCAGACACCGTGTTCGAGAATACCGAAGCAGCGGGTATGGAGAAAGAAAAGATCGTGCAGGCAATCATTTCCGAACGCAATTTGAAAAAGTTTTTGCCTGACCAGAAACCTGAACAGCTGGACAGCCTGATCAACCTCATCGGGACATTCGTCGACCGTGTAGAGGACAAAGCCTGCCACCTCTACAAGCGACTAACCCATCTCCGGTCAGTTGCCACCAAAGGTAGGACCACGCAATGAGCTTCCGAATTGCGTCCCTTAATGTGCGCGGCATTGCCGTTCGCGCCAGGAGTGTGGAGATGTGCTGCTTCTTTAGGCAGCATGCAGTTGATGTCGCGTTTGTCCAAGAAACGAACGTGCTGGCTCTAAACAACATCCGGGACCTGTGCCTTGGCTACAGCGCCGTCTTCGCGCCATCATCGACACCCAGGGGCTCCGGCCTCGCCGTCGTCGCAGCGCCGGGAGTCACCGTCCTCTGGCATCGCGTTCTGTGGCCAGGCAAGATTGCCATCGCCAGCGTCAAGATCCGGGGTCTCGAGACCCGCGTCATCAACTGCCACCTCTCCCACACTCCCGAAGAACGGCATCTCCAACTGCAAATCATCGCAGAGGAAGCCATCAGAGAAGATGCGTGGGTCCTCGGCGACATCAACATCTCCGAGGAGTCTTCGAGCGACATCGGGTCTGGAGCCGTGGAAGCTTTCGCGGAACTCCTGGACCGGACCGCCCTCGTCGACATCGCCGCCATCTTCGATGCCGCGCACCTGCCTACCAGGGTCGCCAGTTACGGAAGCCGGGTTGACGCCGCCCGTCTGGATCGAGTCCTTATACCATCGAGACTCTCTGGGCGCGTCACCCGTTACTGGACCCTCAATTACCGCAACTCGGACCACCGTGCCATCCTTCTCCAAGTGGGGGATCCCCCTTCACCGTCTGCGCCATCCATCTCCGCGCTACTGCGATCAGCCCCAGTCATCGAGAGGATTGAGGCGCTTCTTAGTGAAGCTTCGCAGGAAATCGAAGGCAACCCTACTGGAGATCAATGGGGAAAATGGGGAAAATTGAAGCGGGAACTCGTTGAAGACATCAAGTGCCTCTACGTTCCCCGCGTTGAAGATGAGGACTACGTCACCAGGGCAAGTCGGTTTCTTCGCTCCAGGCTCGAGGCTAAGACCGTGGAGGCGGACTACCCTTCACTGCCTGAACTTGGGCGTGCCCTGCGTGTCCGACAACATCGCGCGGAACTGACGACCGTCTTCGACGCCCAGGGGAACCTCTTCGAGGGAATGAGCCTGAGGCGCTACGTCTTCAACTCCTTCAGAGAGCGCTTCAACGGCTCTACCTGCAGCCCGGAGGACATCGCTGGGTTCTTGGAGGGAGCTACTGAATGCATCACTCTGGAGGACAGTGACCCGCTTCATCGAGCAGATATCTCCTTGAATGAGGTGGAAGTTGCCATCAGCCGTCTGCCTCAAGGGAAAGCGGCTGGTTGGGATGGCATACCCTGCGAGCTTGTCAAGGGCTTCGAGGACTTCTTCGGTGGAGTCATACATCAAGTCCTCGCCGAATCCAAGCTTCGTGGGACTCTTCCAGAATCATCGAGGAGGAATATCATCTGCCTCGTCCCCAAAGCGCACGGTGGTCCGGGCCTAAGCGGTTACCGGCCCATTTCACTTCCGACGGCGGACTACAGAATCGTCAGCGGCGTTCTTCTGGGTCGTCTACGTCGCCACCTTCCAGCTATCGTGCCGGATTGCCAGACCTACGCCGCTCCGGGAAGATGTCCCTCCTGGAACATCGCGTGCGTGTCTGACGAGGTGGCCCTGGCCTTCAAGAACAAGACGCCGCTGGCGGTCATCTCCACCGACCTGCAGTCCGCCTTTGACAACGTGGACCGAGAGTTCCTGGCCTCCCAGCTACGCACCATCGGCCTGCCTCCGCCCTTCATGGAATGGCTCCACCTGCTCTACGCGGAGGCCGACGCTACCATCAAGGTGAACGGAAACTTCACCCGCCCATTCAAAATGCGCAGAGGGCTTCGGCAGGGTTGTGCCTGCAGCGCAGCCCTTTTCTCCATCTTTACGGGTCCCCTCCTGCGCCACTTGGAGAGAATTCTCGGAAGAGGAAACGCCCTGGCGTACGCCGATGACATTCTCCTGCTGATCCGCGAGAATTGGCAGTTTGAGAGAGTCAAGACCATCTTTGACGAATTCCGGCGTGCGTCAGGAGTCAGCGTCAACTTCCCGAAAAGTAAAGGACTGTGGTGCGGCGCCTGGAGGGACCGCGCCGACTCTCCGCTGGGCATCTCGTGGTCCGCATCCTCCATCACGGTGCTGGGCTGCGAAATAACATCAGGCCATGGAACCTCGGTCCAGGACAATCACCTGCTGGGCATCTTGGAGAGGGCGATCTCAAGATGGTCCCCATTTGTCCGCGGCTTCTCCCTGGTGGGGCGGGCGAGAGCGGCCAACTCGCTAGTACTGGCGGCGGTGCTCCACCATCTGCACGGCTACCTGCCCGGTGATGCCACTATCACCAAACTGCAGGCCAGGCTGACGCGGTTCGTCTGGGGATCCTGCCATCGCGCCGCCTGGCTCCCGGGAGGTCTACTGGCACGTCCTGTGTCCGTCGGTGGCGTTGGACTCCTCGACATCAGGACCCAACTCCAGCTCGCCTGCTTCAAGGGGGTACAGGCTGCATCCAGAAATGGAGGCAAGAACGCCTACTCTTGGCTGGTGGAGTCTGGAGCCTGGATGACCCCCTTGTCCTCGGGTTCCTGGTTGCTGCCTCGCCGCCGCCGGCTGCTGGATCTATGGGGGCAGGCCTCCTCCATCCTGGGCCTGAACCATCGGGTGTTGCCTGCTCCCACTCTACTGAACCTGCCCCTCGTCGGTGCCTGCAGGTTCCTGGCGACGCCATCGCTTCGGGCTCCCTCTAGATGGAGAGGAGTTCGCGTCCGCGACCTGGCAGGCCCTGCTCCGCCGCCCATCGCCAGGCTTACAAGAAGCGCCTGCGAAGATGCAGCTGCTCTTGGGGCATTTTGCCAACGCCTGGTGGCGGACAACGCGACGAGCGTCTACAGGGAGCGGACCTTGGAGGAAGCCGTGGTGCTGCGCGGGACGGCTACGCCGTTCCTACGCATTAGCACACGCACTGCGCGTCGAATGTTGGAGCGTCCCCGCCTGGCTGCCCTTCCCATCTCACGGTTTCTCCGGCGCTGGGCGCCTGTCGTCGGCGTGCCATCCGCCAGTACACCATGCTCATCCCTCCGCCGCTGCTCCTTCGGGGGCCATGCGGCGGACATCGCTCTGCGGCTGGCCCTGCACGCCCTGCCTCATCCGGGGCATCCGGCGTCTAGCCAGCCTGTCTGCATCGCCTGCGGCTCCAGCGACCTGTCGCTGGCCCACCGCTACTGGTCCTGCAGCGCCGTCCGTCCTCTCATTCGAGAGGCCTTCTCCATCATCGGGCGGCCGCCGGACCTGCAGTCCTGGATCTTCGCGGTGGGCCTCGAGGACCACGCCATCACCATCTCCTCGGCGGCAAAGCACGCGATCTACGTCTTCTTCGTAACTCGCGAAATGCGTGGTGTCGCTGGAGACCCGCTGGCGATCTTCCATCACACTCTGCAGCGGTGGCAGAGGCGCCATGTACATAGTTGTATTTTTTAATCATTTTTAAAATCATTTTTTATTATAACCATCATCCTCATTGTAAATTTCTCATTTTCTCATAATTAGTGCGGACTGTGCACTTTACATGTATTGACAACATGTCAATAAAAATATGTCAATTGTCAATTGTCTCTCTCTCTCTCTCTCTCTAAATATTCTGTTTTAAATAAATATTAAATATCATAGAATATTTTGAATAAATGTAAGGCGCATTAAAATTGATGTAACAATATATAAAAGTCAGTGTATGTATGTATGTTTTTTTTTTGTTTTTTTTATGTTTATACAACAAAAAATTGGCACACAGCTACACATGCCAAAGGATTTAGTCTTGGAATCTCTTACATCTGGTGCCGGCCCACTCGAGAAGTTTCTGATTGCTTCCTCGCCACATTCCTTAGAGGACTGGCTTCGTATTGCCGAATCATTGGAGCACACAACTCAACAAAGGGACGGAAGATGGAATAATGGACGGAGGAACAACTTTGCTGGAGGAAATCGCCCCAACATGGCCTCGCGGTGGCGATCTATCACGCCGCAGCATGGAGATGTCAACGCCGGCCAACTCCACGAACCTGGCCATCCTGGGACTTCATCCATCGGCCTACAAAGTGCGTCGAACCCCGGCAATCAAGACCAAGTGGGATATTGACGGTGCCCGGGGATCAGAGCGGATGTGGGGACAGCAGACTCATGGTTCCTGGGTATGTTTATGATTCTTTTTGATTCAGGTAGTGAGATTAATATCTTACCTACTTATTTTTTGGCCAAGAATTCTTCAAATAACATAAATATTTCTAGTTACGATAAAATAAGTACTGTATCTAATAATGTTAACATAAAAGGCCAGATTTGTTTGAATATAAAAATTGGAATTATAACTAAAAATATTTTGTTTTATATTATTGATAATCCAAATTTGAACTTTTTGATAATGTCCACAAAGTACCTAAAATATTTTAAACTGAAGATTGATTTTGATAAAAATGTTATTATACAAAATGATGGTGTTTTATCTAATTTTGATTATACTTTTTCTAAAGAAGAACTTGATGCCTTACAATATGATAATTCTAAAAATTATTTAAGTCTTGTTAGGTCTACTAAATATTGCAACAAACATAATTATTATGTACTAGAGCGCCATCTGTTATCAAATTATAAAACTATTTTAGTGGCGTATTATTCTTTTTAAAATAAAACAATTTCTACTGTCCTTACTGCGATGAAAAAATTAAAAGGAGGGCCTGGCTCATCACTGGGAGGGTTCACCACTGATGAGCCAGGCCCTCCCTTTAATTTTTTCATCGCAGTAAGGACAGTAGAAATTGTTTTATTTTAAAAAGAATAATACGCCACTAAAATAGTTTTATAATTTGAAACATAATTATTGTTTAAAACTATCAGGGAAATGTAATCGTATAAAAAATGTACATGCCATAGGTAAAACTATAAATCAATCTAACATATATTTTCCTTCTTGTTTTAAATCGAGACCTATTTATCAACCAAACTTCCGACCTTTGCCTTTACCAAACTCAGAAGATAGTTATATACATAATGACGTCAGACTGGGAAATAATTTCCATGTTTTGATAAATGACTATGATGATATTTTTGGTGAAAATAAGTATAATGTTAGACCTTTAAAGGTAGATCCCCCGAGACTAACACTCAGAGATAAGACTCCTGTTTGTCTCAGACCTTATAGACATAATCTAAAGGATAACGGAACAATTAAAGAACAAATTAGTCAGTTGTTGAAATATGGCATAATTAAGCCTGCTTCATCACCATATAGTTTGCCAGCAACCCTAGCCCGTAAAAAGGGAGAAAGTGATAAGACTAGACTATGTATTGACTTTAGAAAATTAAATTCAAAATTAATGGGTGACAGTTTTCCAATTCCGTTAATTGAAGATATCATCCAGAAGGTTCAAGGGTCGAGAGTATTCTCATGTCTTGACATTTTAAGTGCATACTGGACTGTTTCCTTGCATGAAAAGGATCAATACATGACATGTTTTACCACCACAGAAGGTTCCTATCAATGGTGTAGACTACCATTTGGTCTACGTACAGCTCCCGCCATCTTTAATAGGATACTTAGTTCAATATTACAAAAATATGACCTTAAAAATGTAATTTCTTATTTTGATGATATATTGGTTTTTTCAAACGATACGCAATCCCATTTGGAACATCTTAAGGAAATATTTGAAATTCTACAAAAAGAGGGTATCCAACTTAGGAAGGAAAAGTGTTTATTTTTTATGAAAATGATAAATTATTTAGGTTATGAAATTTTTGGAGACCAAATGTCTCCCTCGGGCATTAATGTTGATATAATTAAATCATTGCCACCTCCTCGTAATGTTAGGTGCTTAAGATCATTTTTAGGAAGCGTTACACATTATGCTAAGTTTATAAATCATTTTAATAAATTAAGAGCTCCCTTAAATAATCTTTTGAAAAAAGATATAAAATTTACATGGACTGACGAATGCCAAAAAAGTTTTGAGGCTCTTAAAGAAGCATTAGTTTCGAAACCAATCCTCCAAATTTATAATCCGTTATTAACTACGCATATCTTTTGTGATGCTAGTACTGCAGGTTTAGGAGGCGTGCTCAAACAGGAGTATCCTGATGGCACAATGAAACCCATAGCGTTTTATAGTAGGGCCTTAAGGGGGGCAGAATCCAAATATACCATTACAGAGCTGGAATTATTAGCAATAATAGAAACGTGCAAGAGATACCATCCCTACCTTTCAGGTCAGCGGGTAATAGTTCACACTGATCATAAAGCACTAATTTGGTTAAATAATTTCAAACATACAAATGGTAGACTATTTCGATGGTCATTAAGATTATCAGAATATGATTTGGAATTGGGATTCTCCGCTAGGAGGCGGCACGAATAGGCTGCAAGCAACGTTGCTCTCGGTAAGTGAACTGTCTTACTAAAATATTTCCTCTATTTTTGCTAAAGTTCAAACTCAATATATCTGAAATAAAACCTTCATATCCAATATATCTTACCATCATAATTTTATGTCTATTAGACAAGAATGCTGAGTTAAATTTACATACTTTCAAGCCGGATACATACGGCGGCAAAAAGATTTGCTTATCACGCGTCAATATTTCACTTTCAAAATATTACCGAAACTTTCTCCTTATATGTGTAGTTTTAATGCTCTTAATATTAGCTGGTATTGAACAAAATCCAGGCCCTAGGATGTCCAAACAAACGACGTTGGAAACAAGCTTAGATAGGGATAAAGAGATCAAAGATCTGATAAATGCACTCACCAAAAGGCTGGATAACTGGGGTGAGAGGCTGGAATCCCGTCTTTCGGCAATCGACGATAGAGTAGAAAATATAAATCAAAGACTGCATCAATTAGAGGAATCTTCTGCCGTTACAAAGGCAGCACTCTCTCAAAACTCCAAAAAAATAAAAGACTTAGAAGACCAGCTTGAATACTTGGATGCAAAGAGCAGAGAAAGGAACCTTATTTTTTACGGAATAGAACAAGACATTAACGAGGACTGCCGAGAACGGATACGGAGGGTTATCGAAGAAAATATGCGGACAACGGAGAAGATAAACATCACGCGATGCCACCGAGTATCCAGAAAACCTGGTGCACCGATCCTGGTTGAAGTCCCAGAACAAAACGATAGAACAACTCTATTCAAAGCTGCTTTCAATCTAAGAGGAACTAAGATTTCACTATCGAAGGACTATAGTATGAAGATGAGAGAACAACGACGCGTTCTGAATGTCAAAAGAAGAGAACTCGTCGAAAAAGGTACTCTAGCTAAGCTAAGGGACAATAAGTTAATAATTAATGGCATAGCATATAAGGTCTGTGATGGACAAATTGTAGATGCCAATGGACATTCATTGTAGCAGGCAGATAGGAAACAATCACTTGTAAATAGTCAACCCATTGATAAACAGTTCTCTAATACAATGTCCATACAGCCACTTTATGATAAAACACTCACGGCTAAAACTTCTAAAATTAAAAACTCAAAGGTTATGGAAAATATATCAGATAGAAATACAACTAAAATTAGGTATACACATACGAAAAACTGTGAATCGGCAATAAAAGACAAACAAGTAACTCAGGCCAAACATATAGATACTAAAATTAAAATATTACAATGGAATATAAATGGATTCAATAGAATAACATCAATATTTCCACTCGTTGAATACCTAAAAAAATACGAACTTTTTGCACTAAATGAAACATGGATCACTGGTGTTATTGAATTGTTAACTGATGAATATTACATAATTCAAAGCCCAGCAATGAAGACAGAACTAAAGGGAAGGGGCTCGGGGGGAATTCTGATTGGAATAAAAAAAAACTTCCAACATACGGTTAGAAAAATCGAAACAAACCCTTACTGGATATCTGTCTTGACACACAAATTTCTAGACAAAACCACCGAGAGTATATGTTTGCTGTTTGCTTATTTACCTCCTAATGCATTACAAGAACAAAATTTAAAAAATTTACTTAGGCATATTGATTATCACATGAGTGAAGGTAACGAAGTACTAATAGCTGGTGACATCAATATTAGAATAGGCAATGCTGGAGGCTTCCATAACCCACTGAAATTAAATTCACCCCTCAACAAATATAGGAAATCTAAAGACCTAATATCTTCGAAACTATCTGAAAAACTAATTTCCTTCACTGACTCAAATTCTATAACAATAGCTAATGGAAGAACTAGGGGTGACACGCACGGCTCATTCACTTTTATTTCAGAAAGAGGTTCATCGGTTTTGGATTATTTCATGTACACACACGGTTTAACACAGATCATATCGGATATGTGGATCGAAGAACTTTCATATTCAGACCACTTACCAATTGTTTTACAAATTAATACTGGGTATGAAGCTATTAAATCCTCGTACAAAAATGAAATACTAATACGAAAATTCATTTGGACGAAAGAAAATGTGGAGATGCTAAAACATAATTTAAGTGATATTGAAGTTGGAAATGAAACCGATATTAACACAGAAACAGCAAATTTTACTAAACAGATCTACACGGCAATGGAATCGGCAAATATAATTAAATTTGCTAAACGACGACACCAACTTTCAAAACCTTGGTATGACAAAGATTGCTATATTATGAAAAAAACGACCAAAGTAAGTTTACAAAGATGTAGGAACTCAAATAACATACACGACCGCCAAAAATATATTGAGGCTAGGAGGGAATATTTTAAGCTCCTGCAAAGAAAAAGAGATGAATTCAATAAGGACAAGAATGAAAGGATAAAGAACGCCAAAGATCCCAAATCCTTCTGGAATGCCATTGCATCCTTCAGAAAAAAACCAATAATACAAGGTGAGATTGATATAAAAGAATGGTTTTTATTTTATAAAAATTTACTGAACAAAGAAAATAAAGAAGCTACTTTTACGGTAAACCAGATGATCGGTTGGAAAGATCCAGATTTAGACGCGGAAATAACCCTTGAAGAGATCCATGATGTAGTAAAAAAACTAGCGAACGGCAAAGCAGTGGGACTCGATGGTATACCAAATGAGTTGCTAAAGAATTTACCAATACCGACTTTAAATAAATTGAAAAACCTATTCAACAAAATAATGTCCACAGAAAAATACCCGCAACTCTGGACGAACTCAATAGTACACCCTATATATAAAAGCGGTGATAAGAATAACCCAACAAATTACAGAGGGATTGCCCTCTGCAGTAATATATCTAAATTATTCACTACAATACTAAGAAACAGATTAAACAACTGGATAGAAAAAAGAGTGATTATTTTAGAAAACCAAGCAGGTTTCCGTAAGAACCGATCATGCACTGACCACATAATACTACTGAATTCACTCATCCAATTATCTCTGAGAAGAAAACGAGGCAAGCTATATGTCTTCTTCGTCGATTTGACTAAAGCTTTCGACACAGTCCCACATGATTTACTTTGGCAAAAATTGCATAAAATGGGCATTAGCAATAAATTTGTAATGCTGATAAAAAACTTTTACCAAGAAGCTAAGATCACTATCCGATGGAAAGGACAATATTCAAATAATGTGAAAATTAATTCTGGAGTGTTGCAGGGAGAATCACTTTCCCCACTTTTATTTATACTATATATGGCCGACCTAATAGAACTTTATAATAACTCAGCACTTACAGGATTTCATCTCCCTGATTTTGGCGTTTTACACCTACTTATGTATGCGGATGACATAGCCATAATTGGAGAATCGAAAATTAATCTTCAAATTAAAATCAATTTACTAAAGTCTTACCTGGATAAGAACAAATTAGTTTTAAATGAAAATAAGTCCAAAATAATAGTATTCAGAAATGGAGGAAGACCGGCAAGACACGAAAACTGGTACTGGGGTGACACCCCACTGACTGTTGCGTCCAATATTACATATCTGGGATATCCATTCACTTCCACTATTAATAGTAAAAAGGTAGCCCTCTTTTATAAAGCCAAAGCAAATACGGCAATAAATGCAACTATTAGACTGATAAAAAAAGAAAAAATTAACTCATTAAAAGTTGCTCTGAACCTATTTGACTCAGTTATTAAATCAATACTGCTCTATGCGGCCCCTGTGTGGGCTTGGGACAATACGGATATTATAGACCAATTACAGAATACGTTTATCAAAAATTTTCTGAATCTACCAAGATATATACCAGGGTACATTGTAAGGCTGGAAACAGGCAGAATATCTTTGACTTTTACAACGATCAAATTAATTTTGAAATATTTCATTAGATTACAAAAAATGGAAGACATTAGACTACCTAAGCTATGCTGGAATAGATTGAAGGAAATTTCCTTAATGACAAAAAAAACTATAGGATTCTGTAAGAATATTATGGATATCATCAATCATTGTGGACTCACATGGCTAAACTATAGGTTAAATTATGATGACATACAGATCGAACTTCCGAATATACTAAAAATAAAAATTGAACAGCTATTGCAGCAAGATCTGGCAAAATTATCTCTTACGAAAACATACTCAAACTATAGGTTACTTTATGATTCATTTATTCCAGAAAATTACTTTTCATGCAATTTGTCTTCAGCTTTAGTGAGTTTTATTGCACAGATCAGATTAATGTCAACAATGATCAAAGAAAATCATATTTACGCAATTAAGAAAGAAGATTTGTACTGTGGGTTATGTGGAAGTCAGATAACTGATGAAATATACCATTTTATTTCTGAATGCGGGGATCTGGAAGGAGAGAGAAAAAAGATCCTGAAAAGTCTTCCTAGACCGCATTTGAACTCAATAAAGCTAATAAAAACTGTTTCAGATAAGAAAAGTTGGGCAATTGAACTGTTCAACTTTCAAAAAGCGGTTGGGAATAAAATTGCACTCATGGAAGAGAGAAGAACAGGGGCACAATAAAAAGTCACCCTGTTTGACATACCTTGACTGTAAATACTATATTTTCACCTGTTCTCTTATGGTTAATATTGTCTGTAACTCCACGGAGAATCCGTAAAGGGCAAGATGCCCTTATAAAGCTGTTTTGTTGTTGTTGTTTGATTTGGAATTCAAATATAATAAAGGATGTGAAAATTATGAAGCTGACATGTTGTCCCGCTTACCATATTCTTGCTTCCTATCCATACAAGATTTAAAAGAAGGACAAGAATCCTTAGCTAAGCCTTCATCTAAATTATATTTCAATAAAGACAATATCACTTATATTCGATTAAAAAATAAAGATAGAATAGTAGTACCACCATCCTTACAACAAGAATTGATAATTAAGGCCCATGAAAGTTTAGGACACCCAGGTATTAGTGCAATGGCTAGGGTAATATCAACACAATATTATTTTAAAGGTATGATAGGTAAAATAAAAAATTATATTTTGAAATGCAAGACCTGTCAATCTGTAAAGAAGCCGACTACACCTTCATATGGACTCATGGGTACTTTACCGCTGGCTGAGAAACCATTTGATGTAGTTGCTCTTGATAGTATTTTAGGCTTAGGAGAATATAATAGTACAAAAAATTGCCTTCATGTAGTAGTTGATCATCACTCTAGATACATTTGGGCTTTTCCTTCTAAAAGTACCTCGATAGCAACGTATATAAATATTATAAATCAATTATTAAGTATAGGTAAGCCAAAGATTATTGTTACCGACAGACATCCCTCATTTGTCTCCAAAAGATTCAATAAATTCATACAGGAAAAAGGCATAAAACACGTTATGACATCCCCTTCTCATCCACAATGTAACGGGCTGGTAGAAAGGGCTAATGCCACTATCATTTCGAAGTTAAGACTCCACCATCAACAAAATCCCAGAATTCCATGGCACAAGCTATTACAAAAAGCATTAGAAGAATATAGGAATACTCCCAATTCAATAACTACAATTCCTCCCGTTTATTTACTTTTCGGCATTAATCCATTTTATACCAGTGACCTAACAATAGCCTATCCCCCCATAGAAGAAGCTAGGAAAACCGCCAATGATAATACAAAAAAACTACATCTTAAATTAGTCAAAAGATATAATGAATCCCATAAAACGCCCAATTTAAAAATAGGAGATAAGGTACTGTATAAGATCCCTTACCAATCAGGCCAAGGTAAACTTATGCCAGCTTTTTACCCAGAACCTTATACGATAATTGCCATACCTTCCCCCCAAACAATAGAAATAGATAAGCCATGTCAACCCGAAAATAAACGTACAACAATAGTTAATATTTCTAAAATAAGACTCTGGGAACCAGTATTTGAAGATACCGAGGAAAACCTACACACAATTTTTCCATTTCAAGAAGAGGACCTGGAACAATGCTTGGGCACTTAGCTTAACAGGCAAGTTTTTCCACTACTAACCCTAAATTTTGCATACTTCCATTCAGCAATAAAAGTTGCTATTGAATGGGATTATACCTATGTGTATGAGGGTATGTAAACATGTAGTGCTTGATATTTAGAAAATTTTCCCCAGTTGTCTGCATTATGTTTGTAGGGCCACCTTTTCCTGTGAATTCCCCACCTAACAGGCCTTGGTCGCCTTTTGCCTCTAACAATATAGTTTCTTGTGTAAATACAATTACTTGTGTAATATAATTTTTGCATTTTTTTTTCTTTTCTTTTTTTTTTTTTTTTCACCTTCAAAATGTATCTCATCCTTTACCTTCCATCCCCTCCCAACCTCCGTTGAGGAAGAAAATTTAATACAAATTTTTCTTTTTTTTTGTGGGGGGTAGTGATACATTTTGAATGATAGAATGTAAATTTTTTTTTTTTTTTTTTTACTAAAGATTTAATTAAATGGTGTATGTAAATTTTTGTTTTGTTTAAAAAAGATTTGAAAAAAATAAAGAGAGGATTATTGAGGTGGAGACAGCCACAAACGACTGCTTAATTGTCATTTCCAGACATTGAACTTTGGAAAAATTACAATACGACATATATATATATATATATATATATATGTGAAGAAATAGTACAAATGTGATATTGTACTGGGATAAGGTGCATAAATTAAGAAAAAGGCATCTCCTTATCGTGCAACATTGAGGTACAGCTTGCACCACGCTGATGAGGGCCAACAGCCCGAAACGCGTCCGTGGTTAGCTTTTCTTGATTAATTAAGAATGGGTATTTGGCCAATTCTGGAATAATTAAAAATCAACGAGAATAGTTGATATATATTCCGAAGATGGCGCAAGCCATCAGCAACTTTCAGTTGCACGATAAGGAGATACCTTTTACCTAATATATACACATGAAACATATATAGACAATATAACATAATATATACACATATATATATACATGAAAAAAACAATAGAAAAAAATAATAAGTGGTTCAGGTGTTGATATTAAAAATAAAAAGAGCATATCCTGACCACGAGCACATGTGCTTTTCAGATGGCAGAGCGCCATCTAGTGTAGCAAAAATAAACTAAACGTTTATTTAACTTGTTCCCTGATATTTGGCCAACCCAATTTCTTGACAATTCAAGAAAAGCCATCTACAAATATATATATATATATATATATGGATTTGTTTTATTTATAAATTTCAGTAACGTAGTCATACCTGTCAAAAGGGTTATTACACGAAAGCTTGTAATGTCTTGATAAAAAAATAAAGTCTTCCCTCAGCAAATTGTCTTTTATCTATAATTTTCCTTTTTTAATCAACATAACAAAAATAAATAAATTTTTATTCAATATATTCATATGAAAACCAATAACCCATCTTTTGTTTTTTCAATTTGAAGGATAGAATTTTATAACCGACCTATTTTTCCATTTTTAATCACTGCTTCAATAGGATTAAATGATTTGGAATTAAAAAACAAACAGAAGAAAATGGGGCTTTTTAAAAATAGCTCTAAATTTTTCCGATTAACTCCTTTTTTTGTTTTGTTTAGAAAATGTTTTTAAAAAAATCAATATAGAAAAACAAAATGCCTTTTCATATTTTAAGAGGCAATACATTAATCTTTGTATCCAACTTTTGTGTCTATAAAATATTTGTGTTTTAAAAAAACAAATTTTCTATTTTTTAAAATTAATATTGAATATTCAAACTTTTTTGATGTGTATGATTTTAACGATTAATGACAATTAAATTTAATTTACTAATATATATTTGTTATTAATTAATTAACTTTATTAACATCATGAAACGCGATATCCCAAACTCAGGGATATTTGCGCCAATACATTTCACTGCATTACAGCAATTCGGCTATATACAATCCTGTTCAATTCATTATTTTACATAAATTAACTAAAGAAAATTGTCCAAAGAGAAAAAACAAACAACAAAGCAAAACACACAGAGCAAGCATCGCAGTTCTTTTTTTTTTTTCTAAGATTCCTTCTCTTTTTTCCAATTCAAGAGAAAGTTGTATATGTATTTACAAAATTGATCAAAATTTTTATACTTTTCTTTTTTGTCTACAAATTCATCAAGCTGTCCAATACGACCAAATCTATTTTTCCTAAAATCCCGGAAAATTGGGCACTCCAGAAGTAGATGTCTCGCGTCTTGAATTTCACCTCCGCAGAAGCATCCTGGTTCCTTCACGGCGCCGATAGTTGCCAAAAATTTCCCAAAATTGCCATGATCTGTAATGAATTGGATATTATAAAAAGATTATGAAAAGATATTTTGCGGAAGAGCTTTGCTCGATGCAATACATTGCATGTACCTCTACAGACCTATAAGCTTATGTCCATAGTTCACTAAACACCCCTAAGCTGCTTTCGATAGAAAATACAGGGTATATTCAAAACCAATCCAATACATAAGTAGAGCGGTCTAGAGATTAATTTGGCGAAACCGCTGAGAGGGTTCACTACTGATGAGTCAAACCCTCTAATTCAATAACTCATATCATTGCAGTAAGGTCTTTAGAGATAATATTTGATGGTATTTAAGAGAAGCGCATTGCTAGTAAATTTATTTGTGTAAAGTTTTAATGATTCTTTTTATTAAAATAAAAAGGTTCTATTGTCCTTACTGCAATGATAAAATAATGGAATGGTTTGGTTCATTATTTTCTCATCATTGCATTTGGTTGTCGTTATAATTTGAATAGGATATAGAGCGCTCTATCTATGTTATAAAGATATTAATTTGTTTAATTTTTGAAAATTTTCATAACGAATATACTATCTCTCATTGACAAAACTTAAAAAATTGGAAGCGGGGGGGGGGAGATGTCCGACTACACCTCCCTGCGGTTCCCCCTTGGAATATTTGACCAAATTTTGTTTCGTTTCCAAGGTGAGTAAAGTAACAACGGCACCCATTTTTCAATGAATAGGAAAACCACCCAAGATAGAGGGCATTGCTGCTGCTGTGATAGAGATGCATGGAGACTAGGGCTTCCAATCCCGGTACATATTTTCAATCCCGGGATTCGGGATTGCTTTTTTTCTCAATCCCGGGATATCCCGGGATTGAAAAACATTTTCGTCTTTCTACGCCAAGAGGTATATCGTTTCGTTCGTTATATTTTTAATTTTTTCTTTTATATAGTGCCAATGACGTGGCACTTACTTCGATGAAAACAACCTGAAAGCCATATATTTTGCGCCTGCTTATGAACTAAAATCATTGCTTTTGGGTTACAGTTTGAAATTATCTGTCAATTACTGTACACACATCCGGAAAAAAATTACTGTTCTTGGAACTCTTAGACCACATCTCTTAATGCAGTGTTGGGCAGTAATCCATTCAAAGTAATACATTACCTTGTAATTACGATTACTTTGCAATGCATTACTTTGCAAAAAAAATTAATTGCATTAGAATGTAAACATAATTACTCGTAATTCTATATATAATGATAGCAATTGTGATTAAAATTACTTGTAATTGTAATTATAGCAAATGTAATCATGATTATTTGCAATTGTGATTATAGAAAATGTAATCATTATTGCATTTTGCCCAACTATGTATCAATGTTTAGAAAGAAGACAAATCATAGTTGAGTAGGGTGCGGAGTCTGGTGTAGGTGTTGCAATTGAAGTTGAAGAGGCAGCCTCAATAGCTACTTGCAATCGGCGCTCTATTGTAAGATGGTCATTCGATTTTGATGGCTCATGGCGTTCTTGTAAACTCCGAGGAAGTTGCGAATTATCAGCCTGAATTTTCTTACTTCGGCCTGTAACGGTTTAAGACGCAAAACCAATTCCACGCTAAAGTCTTTGACCATTTCTTTTTTTTTTCTAACTGTGCTTGGGGATTGTGCAGATATTGGAGGAATAAAGATGTTTTATTGCATTGCTCTTCTAAAATTCTCTTTTGAAAGGTTTTTGCAGATCTTTACTGAGAGAATGAGATTGTGCTTGCAGCTCCTCTAGAAAAAAACTTTACTGTTGCTTCTGCAGTCAAAAGCGTAGCGTCGCGTCTACAGATAGCCGCCACAGCTGCCCGAAATGGTTTCAGTGCGGAAATTACTTGCGTCTTGATATCAAAATCTTCATCAGTTAGACGGACATTTGTATTCACATCTATTAGCGCCTTCTGAATCGCTGAATTCACACTGAGAAGTCTCTCCTACATGTTCAATAAACTATCCCAGCGCGTTCTGCAGGCGAGAATGAGACACATACTGGTGGAAATGCGATTATCTTGCCGCATGTAGTTCAGTCCAGATAAGAGGTTAGTGGCGGTTCAATGTTACACGCAGGTCCGCCACAAAAATAAAGGGATGCCGCTACTATCTAAGAAGCCACTATTTGCATGTCAACAAAAACTGGGGCCCCATCCATGTATACTGCTGCATACTCTCATTCTAGAGGCTGCCATTTTGGGAAGATCTTGCAGAATAACCCTTCGTTATTAGTGCATGAAAATAATTTCAAATCCCTCAGAAAAAAAAAAAAAAAAAGACCTGAAATGCAGCTGTATAAACAAAACGTCAAAAGTGTGCTATCCCATCATCTGTTCGATTACCAAAATGCTAGATAATAAAAATATATTTTTGCGCTGGTTTTCATGCACAAATCAGTAATCCCGGGAATTTTCGAGCAGAATCCCGAGATTTCGGGATCATTATTTGGCTCCGGGATTGGAGGCCCTAATGGAGACATCTGGGGCTCTTCATTGGACACGACAACAACAACAACAAAGAAATGGAAAGTCTTTGATATCGCCGTTCATGTCTTTGCGTTACATTCAATATAATTAAACTATTATTTAATTGAAACATATTTTAGAATCATTCAATCCATAAATCAACTTAATAATATACACCCATGGACAAGTAAATGGGAAGCCTTTGATGTAGTCTGAATTTTTTTTTTAAACAGAGGCAATTTGTTCACACTTGGTTATCTCGTGTGTCTTCAATAAAGGTTACTGTAATATCTTTCAGAGTTATTGTCTGAATCCCGATATACATGCTAAAAGGTATAACTTCCTTAAGTTTTGTCCATGAGTGTATCTTTCAGAGTTATTGTCTGAATCCGGATATACATGGCAAAAAGTACAACTTCCTCAAGTTTTGTCCATGAGTGTATATCTAAAATATCTTCATAGTTTTATTAATAGCAATTGCACAAAAATATTGTATGGTGACTTTTTATCTAATTTTACATTAGAACAGTTCCAATAAGTCCTCTCTCCCCACGTCTGGAAAAGAAAGTTATAGGCTTTGAAAAAGGATCCGGGTCAAAATACCCGAAAGTCGAAAATCAGAAAACCTAATTTTACTCATAAATATGTAATTTTAAATAACTTTCACTCTCTCTTTAAAACTGGAATTAGTTTGTATATAATTAGTTATAACACCTTGATAAATGTTGGCGTTCAGCCAACTGAAATATTGGTAAAATAAATGATGTTTTGATCCAATATATGTCTTTTTAATTAAAGTAAATAAAATAATTTAAACATTTACACGCATATATTTACATAGGATATAGCGTGTGTTTTGTAATAAATAAAAAAGAAAACCTAAAATCCCCGACAAACCAAAATTCCGACAGATCAAAATCTCAAGAGCCAAAATCTTTCCAGCAATTTTGAACGAGTAAACCATTGTTTTTGAAATTTCATGAACCTATGCAAAATGATAGGTATGAAGGAATAGGCTATTCAAAATTATATAGATTGATTAAAGACGAATATGTATATATTATTTAAAACGTGCAATTATTTCAGTTAAGTAATTTGTGGCATTCCCGGATGCATTTCTATCTACAAACGGTCAAATTTATAGTAAACATCACTTTTATCTAATTAATAGGTATCTGTTGATATTCACACACACACACAGCCTTTATTAAGACGTTAGTCTTATACAGCTTCTCCGTACAAGGTGCAATAACAGGAAAAGAGCAGCACAGGAAACCAGTAGTTCCGCAACTATATACAATCTACTTATATATTTGCCTTATTCTGTCTGTTTGTTTGTCTGTTTGTCTGTTTGTCTGAAGCTCACGGATAGAATGCGCGCCCATTGGCCGCCAGCGAACACGTGGCCTCCCTGCCCCCCTCTAGACAACCCTGTTATTCAAAAACCATACATCCAATCGCCATGAAATTCTGGGATATTATTAGGTATATCCCCGGAAAGGTTTTCGAAAAATAATTTCTTGAATATCTTGAAAATCCTTAGAGTTATTTGCAGAATTGAAGATATAACTCGCAAGCAGCGCCGCCAGACGGTGATAGACTTAAGCTTGCTGCTACACCCCTGTTGACCTTGGGTCGTCGTGTGAGTCACAGCATGATGCAACAAAAAACACTCTCTCTGAGGATTGCGGCGTCAACAACCTGTAAGTTTGTGCCTCTCTCATAAACCTGTCTATACAGACCACCCTGTCTATAGCGACCACTCTAGACAACCCTGTTATCAGCTGTGTGATACATCCACCTGTCTATACAGACCACCCTGTTAATAGCGACCACCCAAGTCAACGTTTTTAGAATATATTCGCACTCGGGTAAACCCCGGGCGTTGCCCGGGCCATTCGTCTAGTTATTAATAATAACACGATGGCCCCTCGATGTTTCGTCATCATTCTGAGGTGTAAGAGCAATAGCTTCCAAGTTCTCCTTTCTCCCTCTTCACACCTACTGCCTTGTAAAAATTATATAGGGCCTGAGCAACTAGTCTGCTTGTTTGGGCACTGGTTAACATCGTTTGGATTGACCTAAGTTGGCTGGTGTCTACCGTTGAAAAGAATGTCCTTCTCTCCTCGCTATAATGAGATAGTTCAGTTTCCATATTTTCTTTGCAGAGATCACAAATCTTATCACCCTCCCTGAAAATATTTGTATGGTTTTCCTTGAAAAACGAATATAGTATTCTCTGTTGTGCGATATAGCGTTTTACTGGGAATGGAAAATTGCTAAGCAAATAGTTTTCAATTCGGAATGAACTGTGTAGATAATTATATTGAGGGTAGAATTTAGAATTCTCTATTTTTGCCTGGTCACTTTGAATAGATTGTTCTATTGCAATTTTAGTTATTAATGGTATTTCTTGCCGGACAATCCTTGCATCGTTGCAGTTAATTAACCAAGAAAATCCTGTTGAGTTGAGTATGTTGGCCAAACTTTCCGCAAGTCCTATATATATATTTCTATTTTTTGATATCTCATATAGTTGAGCTAAGCATATATAGGGGAGTCGGCTGCTGTTCATTTTTAGAATTCTAAGCCAAAACCCGAGTGTAAGTTTCAGCACCGTAATTCCCAGTGACGTTCTTCCGCACTCCATACGTAGAATAAAACCAGGAGTATATCTGGGTAAATTTAAAAGTCTCCGTAAAAAATTGTCTCGTACCTTGTCAACCAAGTATTTTTGGTTGTTTGCCCAAATTGGAGCTGCGTAGAGCAAGGTTGACAGAGCCATTGAGTCTAGAAGCTTGAGTGAGGATCTGATAGAGTTGATTCTTGTTTTAGCGATATTGCCCAGACCGCATTAATAGCATTTAGCGCCTTTTTTTAAAATGCTTTGCCGCCTGTTGAGTTGAGTTTGACGCTGTCAGCTGGTAACCCAGATACGTGTATGTTGATATTCAATATAATATGTTAATAAGTTTTCATCATCATATATTTCAGTTATTCTTCCTTATTTTATGAAGCTGAAATATGAAGCTTTAATATCTTAATTGTAAATTATATAAATGAATTATATATCGTATTTATTACTTTGTTGCATTGTGGATCTGATAAAAAAAGTATATTATATATATGTGATATGATCCTGTCGACTTACAATGTGGCAATATAGTGGTAATGATGTGGTGAGGTGAGAAATAATGAAACAACAAGTTTGGAAGATGGAACCCAGCAAACCGAGGGAGAGAGCGAGCGCTAGCGGCTGCCACCGCGGAAATGCACGTCTTGTGTGGCCACCACCCCCCCGACTGAGTAAACATAGAACTGAGGTTCCAAGAAAAGGCCCTGCGGTCGCCCCCTTGGAATGTGACTGCTATATCAAGTGACCGGCCTTAGCTGCGTTCTCTCTCTCTGGTCGACTGTAGATTTACTTTATTATTCCTGGAAGAGCATATATTATGACATATGGCCCCCGTTGAAGAAGGGTGAACATGGTTTGAGTATACTTAAAGTTGGTGAAGCCAGGGATAGAGAAAATAATTTTACAGTTGAAATTAATTAAGGTAATGGTGACATAGTTTTATGTAAATAAAATATTGAATAGTACACAAGTAAATATTATTTACAAGCAATTTTATAACACCGGAGAGTTTGACATTTAAGGAAATATTTGAAAATATCAAGGTTATAAAAGGCTATATACAACAAAATCTAAAGTACTATAAGGTAAATGACATTGAGGAGTGTGAACAAGGAGAAGGGGAGTCACAAACACATGATGAAATTCTGAAGGTCATTAAGACTGGGGAACTCTTCACTTTAAGATATTTTTAAGGCGGAAATGGCAAGGGGAAACTTGGCATGGACTTTCTATGCTATAGGTGTAGAGTATGAGAAATGAGGTTGAGGTTGGCAATTGTGTGAGCTCAGGACTGAGGTAAATATGGAACTACATACAATGTTAGAACCTCGGCGAACAGGGCGAGGGGAGACTTGCCCTGGGCCAATCTAACTTATCTATGCAGTTACTTGTGTAGCGAGTCCGAGGGGAAAAGTCCCGTGTGTAAGTGAGGAAGTCGAACGGACTTATATTTAATTTGTGGAAAGTATGCGCGCACAGTGCCAAAAATTGGGACGAGGACTGCGTTGTCCGTTACAAGTGACAAGCTGCTCGGACACGAGGTGTTTGAACCGTCGTGGGAGCTTGTGCAAGGCGATGATTTCGCGGTGGGTTGAAAGTAAGACCCATGTCTGCGCGAAATGATGACGGACCGGACAAAATCAGCGACGATGTTTAACGTACCTCCGTGGGAAATATCGAAGGTAGGCTATATCGTGCTGGTTTGGACAATGGACAAACATAGATTTGAAGACAGGGTCCGTGTGGCGAACGTGTGGCGAGAGAAGAAGAAGCGAACTGTGTCGTTCGATGCAGATTGTTCAAGTGCGAACAAAAAGGGGTTGATAAATATCTAGCAGTTAGTCAATCTGCACCCTGTGACGAACACGCCATTGGCTAGATGGTGTGGGTCGGTGGATATGCTAGAGATGAACTACGAAATATATTATCATAAATGAAGGGCGAAGGTTAGTATTTTGAAATGACAATATAGAAGTTCGATAATTGATTAATCAATAATTCTATAAAAGGTCCTGAGCTGGTATAAGGTTAACAAAGTTGTAAGAATGAGAGAGGCATTCAGGGGAAGATAGATAAGAGTCACCAAGGGTTGGTTGTAAGCAAGGCTCACGTGGTGGTTGGAATTCTTCGACGCCTGAATTACAGGGTGAATTTTGAATCGATTAGGGAAAGAAATTATTTTTCGTGAGCCGTGCTTACAAGTAGGAGAGGTCTATACAAAGGTTTAGGTGCTGAAGGCATATTTTTATAAATAAATTGATTATGAAAAATCTATTGTTAATAGTAAAAATCGTAAAGCATTAATAGGTAGAATTCCAATTTTTTTTAAGAGTTTTTTTTTTTTTAAGAGTTACGTTAAAAATGGAAATTACTTAATTAAAATAACGATTGTTAAATTCTACTGGTAAGGTAACTAATTAAATGAGTTACAAATATCTAGATAAATAGTATGGAGCATAAAATCATTGTTAATAGGCATGGAGAGAATAAATGGAGCTAATTATGTAAATATTGGGACGATTTACAAGGAATGACTTATTTAAAGAATGAATGGAAGGGGTAAAACAATTTCACTTACAGGTTATGTTGGTTTAGAGAGCAGGCAAGTTCATTGAGATTCGGGAGAGTTCTGTCTGTGACACTGTGCGTACCAGTGTTGTACATCACAGTAGCGGTAGGGAGATGGCGGAGTCTTGTCCATGATGGCGGGAGGTGTCCTGCTCTGGCCCGGCGATCGTTCTTGAGTAGATCTAGTGCTGGAAGAAGTGCGTGGCAGCTCCATCTCCGTCGTAGGTGAATACTTCTTCGGGATCACGGTTCAAAGGTTGGCAAGGAAGGGGTTGAGGGCTCGAAGAGGAGTGGTTACAGTTGAGTTGGGTTTGGTCGATCATCGTGGCTTGGCTTCTTGTTTCTTCATACTCCGGTATATGAGGGATTCGCTTCCCGGCCAGGTCTTATCCTGTCGACTCTTCTGTGATATGATCCTGTCGACTTTCGATGTGGTAATGTAGTAGTAGTTTATGCTGTTGGATGAATGCAGTGTGGCATGTTGGCTAGAAGCAGTCGTGGTTGTTGAGCGATGGGTGGTAAGGACACACAGGAGACAGGATCCAGAGGCAAAAACCCGTGAGGAAATAGATCGGGGAGGAAAGATAGAAGGTCCCAGAACAACCCCTAGAACAACTGGCGTCGAGGCCACCTTGGTGAGAACTGAACTTTGATCATCCCGTCTAGCCGCTTATGAGCCGCTTTAAGTAAGATAAGTCCCCTAGGGGAGATAATGAAGTCGTGATACTTGTTTACCAAGGGGGTTGTTTGTTAACCTCGCTATCTTCCCTCTTTCCTTGTACTCCCACACAGGCCATTTTATTTTACACATTTCCAAATATTATGACATATATATATATTAAAAATTAAAAAGGCATATCCTGACCTGGAGCACATGTGCTTTTCAGAAGGCAGAGCGCCATCTGGTGGAACAGAAATTAACTAAACATTGATTTTGCCTGTTCCCTGATATTAGGCCAACCCATTTTCTTGATAAATCAAGAAAAGCCATCCACGAACGTGTTTCGCGCTTTTGGAGCTCCTCAGCGTGGAGTAGGCTGTACCACTTCGACCAAAAAGATTTTTTGGTCCCAGAGGCTTCTTGAGAAACCAATAAAGGGGTATTTAAGGCCAAACTTGCGTAAATACGCTTAACACATGAAAAAACAATAGAAAAAAAGTGTTTCGGGTGTTGATATCAAAAATAAAAAAGGCATATCCTGACCTGGAGCACATGTGCTTTTCAGAAGGCAGAGCGCATTTGAAAGGGCCGTACGAATTGAAACGCACGACCTTAAATACCTATTTCTTGGTTTCTCAAGAAGCCTCTGGGACCAAAAATCTTTTCTTGATTTATCAAGAAATTGAGTTGGCCAAATATCAGGGAACAGACTAAATCAATGCTTAGTAGATTTCTGTTATACCAGATGACGCTCTGCCTTCTGAAAAGCACATGTGCTCCAGGTCAGGATATGCCTTTTTTCATTTTAATATCAACACCTGACCCACTTATTATTTTTTTCTATTGTTTTTTCATATATATATATATTAAAAAATATAGCAATCTATAAATGAATATTTAATTTAAAAGGTATTTCTTATCTTATTAAAGCATTCTACAGGAGAAGATAAATCAACGAATGAAACGCCGCCTGATGCTCTCAATAAAATAAAAATAAATTCATCTTCAGAAACCTTTTTAATTATTTAATTAATGTCCAGAAATTTTAATATTTATTCAATTAATATTTAAATATATAATAATATCGTATATAGAAATATATTAATGAATAAAAAAAACGTTTTTCAATTCGTAATTTAAATTGTAAAACTGTAAAATTATAGAGGTAACAATATATAGTTTATTATACCAAAAATAAAAAACAAAGATTTTAATTGGGACACAAAATCTAAATATTAATTAAACAGTGGTTGCAAAAGACAAAAAACCTCATTAAATCTAATTGAAGAGATGAAAATTTTGAAAAATATACAACAAATTAAATTAGAAAAAATAGCTGCAAATATCTATATATATATAGGTTAATAAAATGTTTTTAATTAGCCCCATTTTTTGTTCATATAGATTAATAAATAATCAAAAGATTAGATAAATTAAGATAATATAAAAGCAAATATGTAATATTTGTCTCTCTCTTAAGGTTATATGAAAATTTAATTATCTATATATATAAAAATGAATGTATGTGTGTGTGTCTGTCCTTTATGCCTGACCAAACCACTCATTGGAACGCCATGAAACTTTGGGAAGTTATTTAGTATAGTACTGGGAAGGTTTCTAGCAAATAAAATTTTTGAAATAACTTTTCGTCTAGAAATAATCAAGATAAATATTCTAATTTATCTGTTATAATTCAACAATCTGCTCTAAATATTATCATGATGATACGATGATTTTGTAATGTAGAAAATTAGGAAAGACAAAATTCAGGATGACACGGCAATTTATTTGAGACAAGAATAATGATACAATTCCAAGGCAAGATACTATTCCTTTAACTTCCAATTACCGAGGGAACCAATTAATATTGATTTTATTCAACTTATCGAGTATTTTTCAAGGGACCGGGAAAAATGTTCACTTTATCGAGAGATTCGTTAGACAAACCTTTACTCGGGTAAAACCCGGGCGAAGCCGGGTACGTCCGCTAGTCACTTATAAAAATAAGATAGAGGATATTAATTAGATTGAAAATATTTTTAATAATTTCAGTTAACCGCTAAAGAAAAATACCAAAAATATAAGTTAAGAAAAAATAGGCATCTCCTTATCGTGAAACTGAGACTTTCTGATTGCTTGCGCCACCTATCGGAATAAATATAAAATAAATGAACAGAAATATGAATAACAGTCTACTAAGTATATATATGTCATAATATATGCTCTTCCAGGATCAATAAAACAAACCAACAGCCAACGAGAGAGAAATGGGCCGCTAAAGCGAGACACTTTAGACAACTAACTAACGACCATTTTTTGGCCACATTCCTGAGGGGGGCGTCACCACCTGGCGACTATCCTGGTTAGCCCCCCCGGTTGTGTACACAGGGAAAACAGTCGTGCAGCGGACAGCCCGCTCGCTACCTCTCTCTCTCTCGGATGGCTTCCAGGTTCCATCTTCCAAACTTGTTGTGATTATTTCTCACCTCACCACATCATTACCACTATATTGTCACATTAAAAGTCGACAGGATAAGACCTGGCCGGGAAGCAAATCCCTCATATACCGGAGTATGAAGAACAAGAAGCCAAGCCACGATGATCGGCCAAACCCAACTCAACTGTAACCACTCCTCTTCGAGCCCTCAACCCCTTCTTCGCCAACCTTTGAACCGTGATCCCGAAGAAGTATTCACCTACGACGGAGATGGAGCTGCCACACACTTCTTCCAGCACTAGATCTACCCAAGAACGACCACCGTGCCAGAGCAGGACACCTTCCATCATCATGGACAAGATTCCGCCATATCCCTGCCGCTACTGTGATGTACAACACTGGTACGCTCAGTGTCACAGACAGAACTCTCCCGAATCTCAATGAACTTACCTGCTCTCTAAACCAGCATAACCTGTAAGTGAAATTGTTTTACCCCTTCCATTCATTCTTTAAATAAGTCATTCCTTGTAAATTGTCCCAATATTTACAAAATTAGCTCCATTTATTCTCTCCATGCCTATTAACAATAATTTTATGCTCCATACTATTTATCTAGATATTTCTAACTCATTTAATTAGTTACCTTGCCAGTAGACTTTAACAATCGTTATTTTAATTAAATAATTTCCATTTTTAACGTAACTCTTTAAAAAAAAAACTCTTAAAAAAAAAATTGGAATTCTACCTATTAACGCTTTACGATTTTTACTATTAACAATATATTTTTCATAATCAATTTATTTATAAAAATAGGCCTCCAGCACCTGAAATTTTGTATGTCTATTTGTATATGACCTCTCCTACTTGTAAGCACGGCTCACGAAAAATAATTTCTTTCCCTAATCGATTCAAAATTCACCCTGTAATTCAGGCGTCGAAGAATTCCAACCACCACGTGAACCTTGCTTACAACCAACCCTTGGTGACTCTTATCTATCTTCCCCTTAAAGCCCCTCTCATTCTTACAACTTTGTCAACTTTATACCAGCTCAGGACCTTTATAGAGAATTATTGATTAATCAATTATCGAACTTCTATATTGTCATTTCAAAATTCTAATCTTCACACTTCATTTATGATAATATATTTCGCAGTTCATCTCTAGCATATCCACCGACCCACACCATCTAGCCAATGGCGTGTTCGTCACAGGGTGCAGATTGACTAACTGCTAGATATTTATCAACCCCTTTTTGTTCGCACTTGAACAATCTGCATCGAACGACACAGTTCGCTTCTTCTTCTCTCGCCACACGTTCGCCACACGGACCCTGTCTTCAAATCTATGTTTGTCCATTGTCCAAACCAGCACGATATAGCCTACCTTCGATATTTCCCACGGAGGTACGTTAAACATCGTCGCTGATTTTGTCCGGTCCGTCATCATTTCGCGCAGACATGGGTCTTACTTTCAACCCACCGCGAAATCATCGCCTTGCACAAGCTCCCACGACGGTTCAAACACCTCGTGTCCGAGCAGCTTGTCACTTGTAACGGACAACGCAGTCCTCGTCCCAATTTTTGGCACTGTGCGCGCATACTTTCCACAAATTAAATATAAGTCCGTTCGACTTCCTCACCTACACACGGGACTTTTCCCCTCGGACTCGCTACACAAGTAACTGCATAGATAAGTTAGATTGGCCCAGGGCAAGTCTCCCCTCGCCCTGTTCGCCGAGGTTCTAACATTGTATGTAGTTCCATATTTACCTCAGTCCTGAGCTCACACAATTGCCAACCTCAACCTCATTTCTCATACTCTACACCTATAGCATAGAAAGTCCATGCCAAGTTTCCCCTTGCCATTTCCGCCTTAAAAATATCTTAAAGTGTAGAGTTCCCCAGTCTTAATGACCTTCAGAATTTCATCATGTGTTTGTGACTCCCCTTCTCCTTGTTCACACTCCTCAATGTCATTTACCTTATAGTACTTTAGATTTTGTTGTATATAGCCTTTTATAACCTTGATATTTTCAAATATTTCCTTAAATGTCAAACTCTCCGGTGTTATAAAATTGCTTGTAAATAATATTTACTTGTGTACTATTCAATATTTTATTTACATAAAACTATGTCACCATTACCTTAACTAATTTTAACTGTAAAATTATTTTCTCTATTCCTGGCTTCACCAGCTTTAAATATACTTAAACTATGTTCAGCCTTCTTCAACGGGGGCCATATGTCATAATATATGCTCTTCCAGGATCAATAAAACAAACCAACAGCCAACGAGAGAGAAATGGGCCGCTAAAGCGAGACACTTTAGATAACTAACTAACGACCATTTTTTGGCCACATTCCTGAGGGGGGCGTCACCACCTGGCGACTATCCTCGTTAGCCCCCCCGGTTGTGTACACAGGGAAAACAGTCGTGCAGCGGACAGCCCGCTCGCTACCTCCCTCTCTCTCGGATGGCTTCCAGGTTCCATCTTCCAAACTTGTTGTGATTATTTCTCACCTCACCACATCATTACCACTATATTGTCACATATATATATCAGACTAGAGTAAGCATTCTTACATATATATAAACGTTTAGTTTATTTTTGTTCCACTAGATGGCGCTCTGCCATCTAAAAAGCACATGTGCTTTTGGTCAGAATATGCCTTCATTATTTTTAATATATATATATATATAGTAATATTTGTCAATATACACTAAATATACATATGAACCATAATTATAAATATTGTAATGGTCACTAGATATAATTCAACTCTCCAACTTGGCCATCCTGTAATCATAAACAGAGCAATAAAGTTTTATCGAGAGTCCGCCGAACCCAAGACAGGACGAGGTCCTATTATGTCAAAGATGATTCATTTCCTCCCAAGAAACTTCCAACAATAAGTTTTACGACCACCACTGGACACCTACAAACGAGCCGGACAACAACATCTCTGTCTCTCATGTAGATCTGACACCCTCCTGGATCTTGTCCGCGTCTTCGGCGCTGGCCTCTCTCTGAGGCACGCTTTTTGCAATCTTTTTATTTTCTCTAATTATTTTGTGATCTTTTCCTAATTTTGTAAATATTGATTGAGTTGTCAATAAATTTGTTTTAATTGTTAATTGTCTCTTTCTGAGGTAACATAAGACCTGCCTCATCTTTTGTGTTACCTAATTGACGCTTGAAACCACTTTGGCTCCATGACAGTGCTTGTGGTACGACATATATATGTGTGTATATCGATATAAATATATATCGTTCAATGTAATATTAAATTCCTATAAAAGCGTAATGGATGAATAAAAGGGTTCGGGATGAAAGAGTGATCTAAACCGTTGGTTTTCGACCGCAACGACCGGGGTTCTAATCCCGCATTGAGAAGTCTTTACTAATTTGAAAAAATTAAAATCCTCCGATGACCCTAGATTCTTGCAAAAGTCCAACATCCACACAATCGAGTTTAAATAACTATATTAAATATATATATAAAAATTGGGGCATTTCATGACCGCTCACCTGAGCCTTTTAGATGGCAGAGCGTCATTTAGTGGAACGTTTAGTTAATTTTTGTTCCACTAGATGGCACTCTGCCATCTAAAATTCTCATGTGAGCGGTCAGGAAATGCCAATTTTGTTTTTAATATCAACACCTGACCATTTTCATTTTAAAATTAATTTTTAGCATATATATAATATATATATATAGATAATAATTAGAAATTTGAGCGAAAAAGTCCATCTAGGGAAGAGTGTCTTGCAAAAAATATCATTTAATTAACTCGAGCTTTCGCGTTTAGAGCCCTTCTACAGGAGTAAGATTAAAAAGACACTCCTGTAGAAAGACTCTAAAGCCAGAAAAAGAGCTCTAGTTAATTATATTATATTTATTACAAGACACTTTTCCCTGAATGGAATTTTTTTAATCACAATTTTTTTCATATAAGGTGATCATATATTTTACTTTTAAAATAATTAAAAATAATTATTAAGTGGAGAAACATAAGACTTCAAAAAATAAGTTTCTACTATTTATTCATTATTTATTATTATTGTGTTTTTCTTGTAGAAGAGATCTCATGTGTGCCCGAAAGCTAGAGATTTTAAAATAAATTTAAAAATAAAACTTATTCCTGAAAGCCTGATATTCTCATCTTAATATCCTAACAAAGGATTTATCTATTGAATTAAAAATGAATCAATTTTCTAAATATTTAATAATTCAAACATCCAAGCAATATAAACAATAGAGAACATAGAGAATTATGCAAATTGAAAATATTATTGGAATATATATATGTGTGTGGATATTTAATATATAAAAGTTAATTCTCTGAAAATATATAAATATTTAAAAATTTTCCAACTTTCTTCTGTAAAGGAAAAAAGTCTAAATATGAAAAAGAAAATCAATTCATCGAAATAGAATTTGCCGTTAACTCAATCTGAAATGGAGTTCAGGCCAATCGATTTGGGAAATTTTATTTTCATTTTCAAAAAGGTCCTATCTGTTTGAAGGTTTAGCCTAGTAACGCTCAATACATATATGCCAAAACTGTAAACAAAATTTTTTAACCCGAATCATTTTAAAATAATTCTATGCCCTTCATATACTTCTATTGCTTAAAAATATTTTTTACACTATTAAACATAATCCAATAATTCAATAATATACATATATACAAAATGAAACAAGCAAGTATGTCTTTTTCTTACTTTCTTCTCAAAATGTGAAAAAAGCATCCTACTAGATTTTCTGCGATGGAAATGTTATTTGGAAGGTCTGGCTCATCAGTAGGAAAAACTCACCCCTAGCGGTTTCTCCATTTTATTTTAATTATACCTAGTACACGTGGTACAAGCCAAACATATTGGGAGGTAGTAAGCGACTGCTTTTACTGTAAGTGCACCACATATCTACACAGATGAAATGTAGTGCAACTTTTCCATTAACAAATGTGCCAGAGCCCCGTTTGGTTATTTTCACTCGCTGGTGGGGTTGGACTTTTTCGAGAATCGGGGGCTATTGTTGGATTTTTTTTTTCAAATTATTAAAAAGTGTCTAGTGCTGGATTCGATCCCAGGTCATAGCGGTCGAAAACAAACGGTTTAGACCATTCTTTGATTCCGACCCCCTTTTAATTACTCATATCGCTTTTTAAAAATTTAATACTATGTTAAACGATATACTCTTTTTTTTATATATCCAATACTTTAAAGAATATTAAACAATCTACAGGTTAAAATATATTATTAATAATAAAGAATATTTCTTTTTTGGATGTAATTGGAACACACTTAAAATAACGCGATTTTCCGAAAGGCTGAGGGTTTTTTTTCAATCATAGCTATGACTCAACTCACGAGGTATTTAAACATATACTGGAACGTTTATTGTTGATATTTATTCCAACAGATGGCGCAAGCCATCAGTAACTTAGTGTTACACGATCATTTGATGTATTTTATTCAATATATATATAGGTATATCATTTATCGGTTAATTATATAAAGGGCCTATATAGAGGTTTTCTATAAAAAGGGATCTATGGGGGAAGAGAAATGTTGTCGTTTTTCCCTATTTGCTTTCGATTCATTACCTTCACCAAGGAAAAGCAAATCTAATCATTCCGTTAGAGTAGTCACTGTGTACGGTAGGGGAATGGAGTTTTTCTTCATTCCATCATTTCTTAGAAACTTCTTCGAAGAAATTCTATCTCTTGTTGTATCTTGTATGATATCAACTGTTACTTGAACAGTAGCTTGTATTGCACAGAGACATTTTAGATTAACCTAAACCCAGTGTGTGCTGAATGAATATTTAAAATTAAATATAATTTTGTTGTCTCAAATTTCCAGCTCCAATGTTCCAGTATAACTTTACTAGGTGCCACTCAAAAAGAACAACCTAGCTTATGATATTTACAACAATGATTAATATGTGTGAATGTTATTCACATATTAAAACAAAGTGTCCAATACGGGATTCGATCCCGGTTCATGGCTGTTGGGGGTTTAACCACCGACCTTATCTGTTTCAAATTTCAATTAAAATTCAATCACCATATATAGATTAAATTTTAATAAGTATTTTTTGGCAATGTGTTTTTAAAGATCTATTATCAAATATTATCTCTGAAGACCTTACAGCAATGATGAAGGGTATTTGATGAGAGATCATGGTGAACCCCTAATTTTGTCATAGTATATTTATGTATATACTGAATAATATTTTAACTTTATTCTTTAAAAGGCCTAGGTATTCTTAAATAATTTAATATCTTTAAAACTTAGAAATACGAAATTAATTTCCAAAATTCTCTAAGTGATAACATCTCTAAGGCTGTCCTCACTTCTTATACCCCCGTTTATATGTATAAAGAAATCTGGAAGGATTTTTTGGATTGTAAAATATGATTTCTTTATATAAAAATTCAAAATTCAATTTAAAATATAGATAAAACATGGAAAAATAACCATGCATTTCTTAAAAAAAAAAAACAAAGGTTGTGTATATTGCGTACTGATTGGCTAATAAGCTCAACGCTAAATGGCTGACATGAGAGCAGCCAATCAGAGCGCGAATATAACCAGCATACCCATATATACATTCACGGAGAAAAGGAAGTTATAACTTTTAGACTATATATCGGGATTCAAACAATAACTCTTAAAGACATTTAATACACAGTGACCCTTATTAAAGACACACGAGATAACCAAATGTGAACTAAATTACCTGTCTCCTTAAAAAAAAAATCAGACGACCGGCGATATCAAAGACTTTCTACTTCCTTAAGTTACGGGTGGATGATATTTATGTACCAAAAGAGGCCCCTTTCGCCCCACAACCTGCATCATATTGGCGTCTAGCATGATGGCCTCTCGATGTTTTTCACAATAGCTTAATGCTGATTGACTGTTTAAGATCACGTGATATCAGAGAACCAATTAGCGGACGAATATAACTGACACCACATATATATATAATTATTAAGCAGTTTATCATAATAGATATTACTATATAGTAACTTATACAAATGTTCATCAGTATCAGAGATAAAAGAACAACACACACGTATTAATTCAATATATCATAGCGGTTTGGTAGAATCAACTGGCGGAACCGCTGTAAGGATTCCTGTTCTGAAAATAGATCAATCCATATTTAAATCTTTAGATAATAAAATACAGTTAAACCTGTCTATAGCGCCCCCTCTTGGGACTCACCAAAATGGGTGCTATAGAGAGGGGGTGCCATAAACAGGTCACTCGCAATGTAAATCGCATCGTACTACGTATTTAAAATCGGGCGCTTTAGCGAGGGAGGCGCTATTTAGAAGGGTCGTTATAGACAGGTTTAACTGTATTATAATTGAATTTAAAAATTTATTTGCCATTATTTCGGTTTTTGTTTATACAATGTTCAGTCACCCTAAATATAGGTAAATTAATATTTTTATTCAATGCAATATATGCCTTTTTTATTATCTAAATATATATTTTGTCACATAGAAAATTAGGAAAGACAAACTTTAGAATGACACACCAATTTCTTCGAGGCAAGAACAAACTATATTTGATAAAATACAAGATGAGAAATGGAGGGAAGTTTACAGAATAGAAAAAATAAAAATTCAAAATTGTTAATAAAATGATAAATATTATGATGCATTAGCGCGCCATTTGTTATGAAAATTCGAAACTATTATAGACTCGTATGTTTCTTTTACAAATTGAACAATTTCAACTGCCCTTATTCCAATGGAAAAATTTTCCATTGCAGTAGATATTTTTTAATTTTTTAAATATCATACGAGTCTTTAATAGTTTCGAATTTTCATAAAATAATAAATACTTTGTTACAATAAATAGTAAGGCGTATATTATATACAACATATGTTCTTAAAACTTCGTAAATACATATATATTCTATATATTTTTCTAAATAAAGAATATATGTACAATATATTGATGTAATTTGCTATGAAAGATTCAATTAGTTGTTTCCATAATAGCATGGGGTGCTAACAAATTCAAAGCGGTCATCAATTTTTGTTCTTTCCTAACTTATTGTCATCTGTTACATGAATCAATCATCTGCCAATATAAAGAATGAATAGAAACTTCTGCTTTTTTTCCTTTTTGACTCCTTCTGTGTAAAAAGGTATTCAATATTCACAATGAATTGGCAGCTTTTTAGAACTTTTCATCAAAAACTCAAGTTGTTTGTATGTTACATGGAAAATTGTTTACGAACTATAATACTGCTTTTTATAGTTTTTTTTTTTTTACAAAATTAGATTGTTATATCTTGATTTTTATATTAAATTATGATTTTATTAAATATATATATTTGGTAAATATTCTCATTTATTAATTGCTAATACAGTTAAACCTGTCTATAGCGTCTTCTCTTGGGACTCACCAAAATAGGGTGCTATAGAGAAGGGGTGCTATAGACAGGTCACCTTTAATGTAAATCGCATCGTACTATGTATTTAAAACCGGGCGCTATAGAGAGGAAGGTGCTATTTAGAGATGGGCGCTATAGACAGGTTTAACTGTATATATATCTCTATGTAGACGCTTTTCAGTTTGCCAAAGCTGGTGTTGTGGCTTTGTCACCGACCCGAGACCGCTAGTTTGCGGTGACGGTCAATAGATGGCGTCTAGTTTTGACGTCTATTTTGACGGAAGAGGCGACCTTTGTCTCTTTAAATCAATATCCTTCCGGCAAAATTTCCTTCTATATATATATATATTAATTATTACATACAGTATTTTGGAAATAAATATAAGTAAATCAACCAATAATTTATTTAATTCTCGATTTTCAGTGACACGTTTTCACTCTCCTCAAAGCGAATCGAAAATACCTAAGATGTATTCATTCCTATGGAAAATAAAAGAAAAATATATTTCTCCCAAAAAATATTTATTTAATAAATTTTAAATACCATCTATCAATAAAGTTTGTAACAATTTACTGGAAATGTATTTATTTTCATATATATAATCGAATATCACTACACACCTTACTGTAATGATAAAAGTTGTTGGATGAGAAGAATTGGCTCATCAGTGAGAACCATCTCAGCGGTTTCACTATAAATTAACCTCCTAATCTCATTACTATTGTATTGGATTTTGGTTCTGGTTCCAAAATAACTTTGCTAGGTACTGCTCAAAAAGACCAAAACCTAGCTTATGATATTCACAACAATGAATAATATATGTGAATGTTATTCACATATTAAAACAAAATGTCCAATGTGGGATTCTATCCCGGTTCATGGCTGTCGGGAATCGAGGGTTTTATACACTCGTTCACCGACCTCTTGCTGTGTATTGGATACCTTGCATTTACTGAGGAAGGCAGCTTAAGGGTATTTAGGGAACCTTTGGACATAAGATCATAGGTCTGTAAAGGTGCATAACATATAATTACAAGAAATTGCATCGAGCACTGCTCTTCCGTAAAACAAGGTTCTTATTAAAGCTAATATTAGAAAGGTATATTGTAGAAAAGTATTTATTATTTTATTAGTAGTGTATCTTTTTTTATGTTTATATTTTGCTACTCTGTAAACTTCCCTCATTCCTATCTTTTGTTTATCATTCATAGTTTGTTCTTGACTTAAATTGCCGTTTCATCCTGAAGTTTGTCATCCCTAATTTTCCACGTGGCAATATTTATAAATTTAATTGCCATCTATCGATACAAATTATAACAATAATTTTGTCAATGTGTTTATCTACACATATATCATCAAATATATCTACAGATCTTACAGTTACTATTTTACTATTACTATTTTTTTGTTGTTTTGTCTCATTCTAACAAATAACTAAATGTGAAAAAATAGTACAAATGTAATATTGTACTCGGATAAGGTGCATAAATCAAGAAAAAGGCATCTCCTTATCGTGCAACTGAAAGTTACTGATGGCTTGCGACATCTATCGGAATAAATATCAACTATTTTCGTTGATTTTTAATTATTCCAGAATTGGCCAAATACCCATTCTTGATTAATCAAGAAAAGCTAACCACGGGCGCGTTTGGGGCTGTTGGCCCTCATCAGCGTGGTGCAAGCTGTACCTCAACGACCAAAAAAATTGGTCATTAAAGCATCCTGAAAAATCATGAAACGGGTAGTTAAGGCCGGAATTGCGTGAGAACGCTACACAATGTGAAAAAATAGTACAAATGTAATATTGTACTGGGATAAGGTGCATAAATTAAGAAAAAGGCATCTCCTTATCGTGCAACTGAAAGTTGCTGATGGCTTGCGCCATCTATCGGAATAAATATCAACTATTCTCGTTGATTTTTAATTATTCCAGAGTTGGCCAAATACCCATTCTTGATTAATCAAGAAAAGCTAACCACGGACGCGTTTCGGGCTGTTGGCCCTCATCAGCGTGGTGCAATCTGTACCTCAACGACCAAAGAATTGGTCATTAAGGCATCCTGAAAAATCATGAAACGGGTAGTTAAGCCCAGAAGTAGCGTTCTCACGCGTCCGTGGTTAGCCTTTCTTGGTTAATCAAGAATGGGTATTTGGCTAATTCTGGAATAATTAAAAATCAACGAGAATAGTTTATATTTATTCCGATAGATGACGCAAGCCATCAGCAACTTTCAGTTGCACGATAAGGAGATACCTTTTTCTTAATTTATGCACCTTATTCCAGTACAATATTACATTTGTACTATTTTTTCACATTGTGTAGCGTTCTCACGCAATTCTGGCTTTAACTACCCGTTTCATGATTTTTCAGGATGCCTAAATGACCAATTCCTTGGTCGTTGAGGTACAGCTTGCACTACGCTGATGAGGGCCAACAGCGCGAAACGCGTCTGTGGTTAGCTTTTCTTGATTGATCAAGAATGGGTATTTGGCCAATTCTGGAATAAATAAAAATCAACGAGAATAGTTGATATTTATTCCGATAGATGGCGCAAGCCATCAGCAACTTTCAGTTGCACGATAAGGAGATGCCTTTTTCTTAATTTATGCACCTTATCCCAGTACAATATTACATTTGTACTATTTTTTCACATTGTGTAGCGTTCTCACGCAATTCTGGCCTTAACTACCCGTTTCATGATTTTTCAGGATGCCTTTAATGACCAATTCTTTGATCGTTGAAGTATAGATGTGCCTTAAACTAATGAGTAAGGAAAAATAACGTTGAGGTCAGCTTGCACCACGCTGATGAGGGCCAACAGCTCGAAACGCGTCCGTGGTTAGCTTTTATATATTAATCAAGAATGGGTATTAGGCCAATTCTGGAATAATTAAAAATCAACGAGAATAGTTGATATTTATTCCGATTGATGGCGCAAGCCATCAGCAACTTTCAGTTGCACGATAAGGAGTTGCCTTTTTCTTACTAAATGTTAATACAAAGCAATAACTCGCCATCTATATATAACGAATGAAGACATTAAGACGCGAATGTTTATTTTCCCAAATAAATCAAATTTCTATTTTCCTTACTGCGATGAAAATATTCGGGAGGGCTTGGCTCATCAGTGGTGAACCTTCCCAGCGGTTTTGCCAATTTAATCTACCAGACCGCTTCTTTAGAGCGCTTATACTCTATTGGATCCTTCTGCTTTTATATGCTACACTGAAGGGTGGAATCTTAAAATAAAGCTAAAAAATCTCCAATACTATATTGGAGCTCTAAAGAAGCGGTCTGGTAGATTAAATTGACGAAACCGCTGGGAGGGTTCACCATTGATGAACCAAGCCCCCTCGAATTTGTTCATCCCAGTATGGACAGTAGAAGTTTGATTTATTTTTGAAAAGAAACATTCGCGTCTTAATGTCTTCATTCGTTATAGCTAAATGTACTTGGAAAGTAATTATATACTAATAGACAACATAAAGTGTTGAGGGAAGATTATATTCATGTACCTAGAGAGGAACCTCTCCCTTTTAAATATACATCAGAACGAAACATCATGTTCATCACCCTAGTAAAACACTTTACTAGTGATGTTAAAGATTGAGCCACAACACCAGTTTTGGCAAATACAGACAAGAGTCAAAGCCGCCCCTGAATTGATGAGGATCATAGCCCGGAACAATGGTATATAACTTGTTGGCCTCTCTAGATACACGAGAGAATATACAAGTATGAATATATACAACAAAAATGTTTATAACACACAAAGAATGTAATATATTTTTTCTTCCCCCTTTAATATCATTAATATTTGAAATATGTAAAAATTAATTTGTGTATATAAAAATAGTATATATCATCAATTTATTATCGTGATAATCCTGTTGAAGGACTTACAAGTCCAAAAGCTTTAAAATAAAAATTTTAACAAGAAAATTAACCCTGAAAGCTTTATTTTATTTTATAAATATGAATATAGTTGTATATATAATTCTCTCGTATAAATATAGTTTTATATGAAAAATACAAAGAAAAAATAAAAGATAAAAAGATCAGGTGTTGAAAACAATATTAAGAAAGGCATATCCTGACCAGGAGCACATGTGCTTTACAAAGGCAGAGCGCCATCTGGTGGAACAGAAATCAACTAAACATTGATTTAACCTGTTCCCTGAATATAGTTATCATACATATCATAGTTTTATATATATCAAATATACAATTTTGTATAACAATTAAAAATAGAAACCATTAATTAATTTGATAAATATATGTTTATATATTTACTCGATATTTATGGCATTGAAATATATTGATTTTTTATATTTTTCTTATATTTTCTAAATAAAAATGCTATATAAAATATCAATGTGTTTATACCAGTTTTATTCATTAAATTCCTTTCAAAGCATTGTGGATATTTTTACATAATTTATGAGATGAAGTAATAACAAATCCTCTAAAAGATTACATCCATCGAAATATATTTGATAGAAATATTTCATATCAAAGATCTAGTTTTTAAATAAAATATTTGTTTTTTAATATATATATATTTTTGTTTTGTTCGAAAATTTTTTTTACAATATCTATAATAAATTTTAACAGGGGCGTCATTGATTTCTTAACATTCTACGATAAGAGGTATGAAATAGCTAGGCATATTTCTTTATCACAGCCTTACTAGGATAATAAACATTTTTAAAGGGAGAGATGCCCCCATATCTGATACATGAATATCAACATTACGATATTTATTGTTAAATCCATAATTATAATGCCAAAGTAGTTCTCTATATTTAAAATTGAGAATTTTTTAAATATTGCCACGTGGAAAATTAGAGAAGACCAACTTCGGGATGAGACAAATTTATTTCAGACAAGAACAAACTATGAATAATAAACGAAAGATAAGCAATTAAGGAAATTTACAGAGTAGCAAATTATAAGCATAAATAATAATACTCTGTTAATAAAATAATAAATACTTTGTTACATAGCTCCTTCCCTATGGGAGCTGTGACCCACAGCTTGCAATTATTGTAGTTACTGGCATGGATCAGACGTGCTTCTGCCAAGGATTCCATCGAAGTCTTGGAACTTTGTTCCTAGTACCTTTGCGTCCTTTTTCTTGCGGCGTGAAGAGCGGCTTTGTCGTCGTATCGTCTATAGGGACATCGTCATCTTGAAGGGAAGTCTTGGCTTTGTCACGTCGGTGGAATCCTGGAGCCAGTCTCCGAAAATGTAGATCACAGCACCCATGGCCTCTAGGTCTTCTCGGCGATCTTCAGTTTATCTTCCCTAACTTACCCAGCATCTCCACCAAAATGCTACGTGGAAAATTAGGGAAGACCAACTTCTGGATGAAACAGCAATTTATTTCAGGCAAGAACAAACTATGAGTGATAAACAAAAGATAAGCAAAAGAGGGAAGTTTACAGAGTAGCAAAATATAAACATAAAAAATGATACTCTGTTAATGAAATATTACATACTTTGCTACAATATATTATAATATTAAAAATAAAAAAGGCATATCTTGACCAGGAGCACATGTGCTTTTCAGAAGGCAGAGCGCCATTTGGTGGAACATAAATCAGCTATTCGTTGATTTAACCAGTTCCCTGATATTTGGCCAACCCAATTACTTGATAAATCAAGAAAATACCCATTTCTTGGATTTTCAGGAGGCCACTGGGACCAAAAACTCTTTTCGGTCTCAGTGGTACAGCTACTCCACGTTGACGAGCGCCAACAGTGAGAAACGCGTTCGTGGATGGCTTTTATTGATTTATCAAGAAATTGGGTTGGCCAAATATTAGGAAACAGGTTAAATCAATGAATAGTTGATTTCTGTTCCACCAGATGGCGCTCTGCCTTCTGAAAAACACATGTGCTCCTGGTCAGGATATGCCTACTTTATTTTTTTTCTATTGTTATTTCATATTATAATATATAATAAAAATTCTTCTCCGCTTTTACAATTTGACAAAATCAATTAAGAATCTAGGGTTTGGTTTCTTTTTACAATTTTTTTTAAATTTCTCGAGCTCTCGGGTTAACATGTCCTTCAACACGGAGACTTCAATTCTAGCCAATTATAACACGCTCCTTGGCTAAAAGTAGTACTTCTAGGTCTCCGTGTTGAAGAACATGTTAGTCCGAAAGCTCAAGAAATTTTAAAAATTGTAAAAAGAAACCAAACCCTAGATTCTTAATTGATTCTGTTAAAATTAAAATATATAAAAAGTTCGCTTCTCCCGTTAAAATAGGCGCTATAACAGTGCCATCTATTGGTCATTTCCTCAAATGAATGGTCTCGAGTCGGTGAAAAGTCATAACACCAGCTTTGACAAATTGGTTATTCTGATGGAAGAGGCCACCTTGAATACTGTATTCTGTATTGCTAATACTGTATTGGACGATTCTGCTTACATATGCTACACTGAAAGGTGGAATCTTAGTTATGGTATCTAAGAAAACTATAGTGATAGAAGAATCACATATAAATATTTGCACCACTGATGAGCCAAGCCCTTTCCTTATTTTATCGTCACAGTATCATCCTGACAATATTCCTATTTAAAACTTAGTCATAGATTTGATACCCGCTAAATACCTCTTTGTTAAATTCTGAAGATTTCATTTGATTACTTTTGGATTTCATGGAATCAAAGCCTGCAATATACTATCGAAGGCCATTAGTCCGAAACTATAGTCTTCAGGTTGTCGTATCTTACCAAAGCTGGTGTTGTGGCTTTGTCACCGACCCGAGTCCGCTAGTTAGCAAAGACAGTCAATAGATGACTCTTAGTTTTAGCGTTCATTTTGGTCGGAAGATAGTGACCTTCATTTTTACAAATCAATATCTTCCCGTGTGGACAAAATTTCCATCTATATTTTAATATATTAATTTTATCCTTTTTTTTACACGAGATAATAAAAGCATTTTCATTATACGCTATCAATTCTTTACAAATATGAATAATTCAGTAACATCATAGAATTGAATCAAGTATATCAATAAAACAGGTGCTAGAGTGTTTAAAAATGTAATAGTTAATATTTCTCCATTTAACTATATATGAAATAATTTGGTAGTCTAACTATTAAAAATGTATACATGTTTGTCGCACAAGTTATTTGCCCCATTATCTCTCAATATATAAATTCATAAACACCTTCAATGAATGGAAAATATTTTCCTCAATTATTTATTAAACTTTGAAGTAATATAGTCATAACAAAACGTTGAGTATAGATTAGAGAAAACAATTACCAATTTAATCATTTAATCATTTTATTTCCAAAGCGCTTTATGCCGCAAGGGATACTTGCGCCAAACAAGGAGAAAAGTTTATTTACATAAGTTATTTAAATTATTCAACGCATGAAAACATTAGAGATCCAGATTTTGTAGAAATTTTAGAATGTATTTACAAAATGAATTGAACTTTGAATATGATTTTTTATCTGAAATCAAATCAATAAGTTCACAAACAACTAATTCATTCTTCATTCTATAATCTTGAAATGCTGGGCAATCGATCAGTAAATGTCTTGAGGTTTGTTTCTCAATACCACAAAAGCAACTTGAATTCTCCACTGCCTTTATTCTATTTAAAAAACTTTTGAAAATTCCGTGGTTTGTAACAAATCGAGTATTATAAAAATTTGGACGAAAGTATTTAGGGATTTCTTGGGGAAAAAATTATTATAAAATAAATGAAGCTTCCAGGGCTAAGTTTCTTGTACAACTTTTTATTTTCAAGCTTTCGGACTTGTCAGTCCTTCAACAGGATTATCACGTTAACAACTTAATAATAGATACAATTTTTATATACACATTAGTATATACATATTTTAAATACTTATTATATATTGAGAGAAAAATATATTATATTATATCAGTTTGAAAAACAAATCTTTTGAAAATATTCAATTATTAATTATAATTCATAATTATCAATGTAAAAAAACACATATTTCTATTTGCGATAAATTCTTGTATATTATCTCTACTTCTTTTTCAATTTTTAATCTTTTCTGTATAATTGATGCATAAAAATGTATAAAAAAAGACAATAACGCATCTTATATACATAAGAAATAAAACTATTAAAACACGAATGTTTTTTAGAATTATATAAAAGGGCGTACCTGGATCTGTAAAGAAAAAAAACAACAATTTTTTCTTTAAATATTTCGAGAGATTGCTCCCTCTTTATCAATTTATTGTATTTTGCATTGCAAATTGATAAAAAGGGAGCATTCTCTCGAAATATTTTAAGAAAAAAAAAGTTTTTTTTTTTTACAGATCCAGGTTTTATATAATTCTAATTAATGGATCGCCTTTTGACTCAAACCAATGTTTTATTCACAAATAAAACAATATATTTTACTGTTATAAAATAAATGAAGCTTCCAGGTTTACGTTTCTTGTACGACCTTTCGGACTTGTCAGCCCTTCAACAGGATTAATATCCTTACTGCGACGATAAATAATGGAAGGGCTTGGCTCATCAGTGGTGCAAATATTTATATGTAATTCTTCTATACCCATAGTTTTCTTGAACATCATATCTAAGATTTCACCCTGTAGTGTAGCATATATTAACAGAATGATCCAATACAGTATTAGAGCTCTAGAAACTATCTGGTAGATTAAATTGGCGATTCAGACAATAATGGCTCCCGATTCTTGCAAAATTCCAACCCCACAAGCGAGTCCAAGTAACCAAACGGGTCTCTGGCACATTTGTAAGTGCAAAGTCGAACTGATTTCACTTGTGTAGACATGTGGTGCACTTGCAGTAAAAGCAGTTGTCTACTTCTACCCACCATGATTATCATTGCCTGTATCATGTGTACTAGGGAAAAGAAAAAAAAAAACTCTGAAAGATATTTGATACACATCATTGAAGACACCAAGTGTCTCCTCAAAAAAAGACTTTCTTAAGTTTTGTCCACGTGAGCCACGACCCTGGATCGAATCCTGCATTAGACATCTTTTTTTTTCTGACGGAAAAATGGCTTTAATGGTCTCTCTGAAAGTCCAACTCCACCTGTAAGTACATGTAACCAATCGAGGCTCTGACAAATTTGTAAGTACAAAGTCGAACTGCCTTCCACATGTGTAGATATGTGATGCACTTACAGTACAAGTAATCGGTAACTACCCACTATGACTATCATGGCTTGTACGATGTGTACTAGGGATAATTGTATTAAACAAAAATATATAATAATAATACTATTTAAAAACAGTAATAAGAATTATTAATTTGAAAATTAGTAAATATAAATATGCACACAGCATTAGGTATGCCTCTCATCAATATGCATTATTAATTATGAAAACTATTATATATATAATTATACTAATATACATATAACTAGCCGAGTGACCCGGGCAACGCCCCGGCAGGCCACTGACTTAGCTCCAAAAGAATGTATCCCTGGATTAGGAGCCCTTACAAGGTACTATCAGCCGGGCCAGCTGAGCTCAGGTTTTTTTAGTGAGTTTGTTACTGCTCCCCCTCCTCCTTTTTCATCCTGGCTTGGGACAGGCAAAGGCGGAGTTTTTTTTTTTCTTTCAGGTGAGAAACTTTAGGCATTGGTTAAAAGTGTAAATATATATTTTGGAAATGAAAAAAAAAAGGATAAAATAAATCAGAATATAAATTTACAAACTATATTTCAGAGGAGACGATTTATAATAGGAATTCATTTAAATGACCTCATTAAAAACTACATTTTATATATACTTGTGTTCAACTTTACATGTATGCTATCCAAAGTTCGCACACTTGAAAAAGTAACATAAAGTCGTCTGTGCGTAAACACAGGCTCTTGTAGCAAAGGTTTGGCCTTGAGCCCTCTTTATAGTCATAGCAAAAGCCAACCTTAGTGAAACATAAAGCCTCTCTAGAATGAAGCGAAAGTTGGTATCCGAAGGGGACAAAGATATTTCAGACATTATACAGAGTGTTCAACTTTGGGTACTGTCAGTATATGTGCTTCAAGGACATGAGAGCACATGCGCTAGAACACCATACCTACACTATCGATAATTCGACCATTTTAAATTTTAACAATTGTTTGTTGCTCAAATATAACTTCACTGCTAAAAAGGTATTACAGAGAAAACGGCTGACATTGTAAATGTACAAAATGTATGTATAGAGCAGGGGAATAATAAATAAAGACCAAAATCAAATTAATTGATAATAAATAGATTATTGCCAAAAAAAAAAATACAAAAAATATTTTTTCTCCTTTCTTATCTTCACTCAATCATATTAGAGTGTCAAGCTTGTAAAGCTTGAAATTAACAACCATCACGATTGGGCGAAGTAGAATGCGTCTGCCTTTGTCATCAATACTGGGAGCACTACTCAGTGGCAGGCCACTGACTTAGCTCCAAAAGAATGTATCCCTGGATTAGGAGCCCTTACAAGGTACTATCAGCCGGGCCAGCTGAGCCCAGGTTTTTTAAGTGAGCTTGTTACTGCTCCCCCTCCTCCTTTTTCATCCTGGCTTGGGACCGGCAAAGGCGGAGTTTTTTTTCTTTCAGGTGAGAAACTTTAGGCATTGGTGAAAAGTGTAAATATATATTCTGGAAATGAAAAAAAAATGATAAAATAAATCAGAATATAAATTTACAAACTATATTTCAGAGGAGACGATTTATAATAGGAATTCATTTAAATGACCTCATGTCTGTGCGTAAACACAGGCTCTTGTAGCAAAGGTTTGGCCTTGAGCCCTCTTTATAGTCATATATTTCAGACATTATACAGTGCGTTCAACTTTGGGTACTGTCAGTATATGTGCTTCAAGGACATGAGAGCACATGCGCTAGAACACCATACCTGTTCCATCGCAAAGATCCTATAGGCATTGGTGAAAGTGTAAACAAATATTTTGGAAATGAAAAAAAATTGCAGATATGACAACATATTAAAGGAATAAATTCATTTAAAAGACCTCATTAAAAACAACAATTCTATATTTTTATATATACAATATAATCTAATTAATTCAACACACGATAATTCGACCATTTTTGGAAGTCTCGACCTACGGCCTATCATATGACAAACTAATTCGACACTTTCGATAATTCAACTATTTTGGAAAATCAAATTTCAACAGTTGATATTTGTCTAAAACCCCTATTATTAACAACATATTAGACTGCAGAGTGCAAAAATGTAGAAAAGTGTATGTATATAATTGTATGCATATATTTGTATGTAAATAATTGTATGCAAATAATTGTATGTATAGATCAATGAGTAAAATATTTTTTTTTTGCTTATCCCTAGTATACGTGGTACAGGCCTTGATAATCATGGTGGGTAGAGTAGGCGACTGCTTTAACTGTAAGTACACCACATGTCTAAACATGTGAAAAGCAGTTCGACTTAGCATTTACAAATGTGCCAGAGCCCCTTTTGATTACTTGCGCTTGCTGGTGGGGTTGGACTTTTGCAAGAATCGGAAGCCATTGGAGCATTTTTTTTTTAATTTTTCAGAAAAAAGTGCCCAATGCGGGAATCGAACCCGGGTCGTAGCGGTCGAAAACCAACGGCTTAGACCATCCTTCCACCAACCCCCAGTAAAATAAGTAAGTAAAAATAAGACCAAAAATAAGTGATAATAATTTATTGAATAACAAACAAAATAAAAAATCTTTCAGGTGAAAAATTATAGGCATTGGTAAAAAAGTAAACAAGAGAAATAGCAATTGGGGTTTTGTGTCTGCGGCGAGTCATATTAGCACGCCTAGCTGTTAGGGGAGTGAGTCTTCCACGGCCTTTTCGAGGCATGACAGAAGACGCTGAAAAAAAAAAGGTAAAATAAGAACCAAGCAGAGGAAAACTATAAAACTGAAAGCCAGGACAGGCATAAAAAGAAAATTCCAAGCATGTGAGGAAACAATTGATGAAAAAAAAAAGGATTCCAAAAAAATACAGCAAAAAAGAAACCAGACACAAAAAGCAACAATTGAGTACACAAATACAGCATCAGCCTATTTATGAGAAGAAAAAAACAACAGACACAAAAATGGAGCTAAATTTAAATGAAAAACTATAACAGATCAAGTAATTAAATCAGGCATTAAGAAAGATACTGTAAAAAAGAAAATCAGACAAAAGAATAAATGAGATTTTATTCTTTAGTTCATTTATTAAATAAGACACAAAAATGGAGCTAAATTCAAATGAAAAACTATAACAAATTAATAAAAAAAAAAGACCTAATCCAAATGTCACCATCATCAGACAAAAGAAAAAATTAGATTTTATTCTTTAGTTCATTTATTCTTTTGTCTGATGCTGTTGCTGAAACGTCACACACTATTAAATTATTTGGATTAGGTCTTATTAATGAGAAAAAAAAAGATGCCAAAGAGAGATGAAAAGATGCCAAAAAAGATAACCAGATACAAAAATTGTGCTAAATTCAAATGAAAAACTATAACAAACACTTATAAAAGATAATTATTATAGAATAAAAGTAATAATTCAATCTACAATTCGAAAAATTTATATATTTAAATGAAAAACTATAACAAAGTACTTACAAATGAATCAGAATTAATCAAATGAATCAGAAATATATATTATTTCAAAACACATTTTTACGCATTTCAATAACAAAGGAATTGATGATGATAAATGCAAAAAAAATCTACGATTGTAAAATAGATTAAATTAAAAAATAAAAATAACTGTTAACATTAGGAAAATAAAAACAGGCCTATCATACGAAGAAAAAAATAACGAAAATTTTGGTATATAGATTGTTACGTGTAGTTCAGAATCTTCGGAGGAGATAGTTCAGGACTTTACAATGGAAAACTCTGTTACGGTATTATCTATATAGATTAATAGAAATAGACACTATGAAATATATATATACATATATATATATATATGTTGTAATATATTCCAATACATCTATGTCTCCATGTATTGTATAAATGTATAATGTAATTGCCAAAGTGACAAATAAAATTTCGAGTGAGTGACAGCCGATGCCAGAAGGAGGAAAGAGGTCCGAAAAACAAGTCGGGTATGCCCTGTGGTGTGTCGATTTACTGGTCCAGCGATGGCTCAGAAAGTCTCTCAAAGTTAGTGTTTTATTGAAGATTCTCTTGATAACTACATTCATATGGGAAGACCAAAAAGGACAACACCCCAGGAATGTACATCTGGGCCCCTCTAGATTCCCCGCAGTGCCGACCTGGCGCGCGCGGTCGTCCTGGTAATTTATGGCGGCCGTCTGCATTTTTGTCTTGACGGCGGCGGGGTGCTGCATCCAGCTGGCCCCCACAGCCCCTTTTTTTTTATGAAAACAGTTAGTCGGCATTGGGACGATACTCTCAGACGCCTCTAGACAGATCTCTCCCCTACCGGCGCCGGCTACACTCACTTTTTGCCATCTCCGTGGTGACATCTACCATGTCTCGTTCTTTGGTGCAATACATTCACGCCTGAACCCACTCTAACATTGAGGTCACAACGACTGCATTTGACCAACACACTACAGTCATCCTACAGGATCGACTACCTCACTACATATATTCATAATAGGAACCATTATCTCACAACTTCCACCAACTGTCAGGATGACCCAGACGTGACCGGAATGTAGAATTATAATCGTCTGCCTACAAAAAAAATCGTTTGATATAAAATATTGATGTTAGCCAATAAATGTATTGATATTATGTTCTATTCTCTATCTATATACATAGAATAACGTTACCTCATTAACTACAATATTATGTTAATATTGCCGAATTGTTTTACTCTACCTATTTCTGATATATATCTGTAAATCTTTGATTAAAAAGACATATTGGATCAAAATATTATTTATTTTACCAATATATCAGTTTGCTGAACGCCAACCTTTATCAAGGTGCTATAACATATTAATGTTTGTCAACAACAAACTCAGCGCCACATAACGTCAATAGAATTAAGTTTAAAAATATTATAATATAAGGGCGTGAATATTTTGAATATTAACAATTCTTGCCAGGCGTAGAGCGTCATAATTAAAACTGGTTGATATAGTTTTGTAAATAGAGAAATCCATAAATAATGTTCCAATATATGCCTTTTTATTTAAAGATTTATTTATGAATTGCTCTATTTTCAAAACGGTATCTGTAAATACTGTGACGTAAATGTAAATATTCGTATAAATATGTAAATTAGGGTTTTGCATATAGACAGCTCGAGTTAGGATATATATAGAGATAATTGGAAGTTGTTAGTTAGTTAGAAAGTTCCGTTCTTAAATAAAGAATCGTTCATCATCGTATCCCGATTCCTTGAAGAAACTAAACATGGTGGCAGCGTAAAAGCGGTAAAAGCGTAAAAGCAATTATCAAAATTATAAAGTTGAAATATAAGTGAATTTTTTTTAAGAAAAGAGAAAAAAAAGGCTAATTATATGCAGATAGCTGCTCCAGAAGGATTTAATTTTGGTAAACCTAATGAATGGCCGATATGGTTCAAAATATTTCAAAGATATAGAATCGCTTCAGGACTTTCAGAGAAAAGTGAGAATGAGCAAGTAAACTCTCTGATTTACATTATGGGCAACAAGGCAGAAGAAATTTTGACCTTATTTAATTTAAGTGAAGCAAAAATCAATGACTATAAACTTGTAGTGTCCAAATTTCAGGACTATTTCATAGGAAAAAGAAACGTTATATATGAAAGAGCAAAATTCAATAGAAGAAGTCAAGGGGAGACGGAACCTGTAGAGGAATTTATAACCAATCTCTACGTCCTGGCAGAGAACTGCAGTTATGGGATCTTAAAAGAAGAGATGATCAGGGATCGGTTGGTAGTTGGAGTGAAAAACTTGAATCTTTCTGAGAAATCACAGTTGGAATCGGAACTAACCTTGGAGAAGGCAATCCAGATAGTGCGCCAATCAGAAAGTGTAAAAAATCAACAAAAAGAAATTAGGCAAGACACTGAAAATCGGAATGTGGATGTGATAGACAGGAAAGGAGGGAGAAATGGCACAATTTTTCAGAAAACAAGAATGAAAGGTACAAAAACGTACAATTCTAATTTTCCAAAGAATCATCAAGGATGGTCTTCTAATGAGAAACGTAAATGTCTCCGATGTGGATATTACCAAGGACATTCGAAAGAACAATGTCCTGCTAGGGATGCTATTTGCAACAAGTGCAGAAAGAAAGGTCATTTTGCCAAGGTTTGTCACACTAAAACCATACAAGAAGTATCAAGCTCCCAAAATAATGCATTCATTGGAATAGTGGGAATGCAGGAGAATGCGGAAGAGAAGTGGTGTGAAGTGATAAAGGTGAATGACCAGCCAATAAAATTTAAAATCGATACAGGAGCAGAGGTTTCGGTTATGCCAGAAGGGATTTACTTGCAACATTTTGGATACCTTAAGACGGAGAAGGCCGATAAGAATATTTTTGCTGTTTCCAAGAAGATAGAGGTAAATGGAATGTTCCAGGCTTTTTTGGAATTAAAAAGGCTGAAGTGCGAAGAGACCATCTACATCGTTAAAAGGGTTGCCCGACCTTTACTAAGCTGTAGGGCTAGCGAGATCGTTAGGAGGATAAATATTGTCGAAGATCATGCTCCTACCAAGCTAGACCCAATGCTCAAATTTCCTAAGTTATTTACTGGACTGGGAAAAATAGATATTCCATACGAAATAAAGTTGAAAGAAGGGGCAAAACCTTATTCGATATATACACCAAGAAGAGTACCTATACCTCTAATGAAAGAACTTCAAATGGAACTGGAGAGAATGACGGCAAATGGCGTAATTGAAAAGGTTGAGGGTTCTTCTGAATGGTGTTCGCCCATGGTTCTCGTTGCAAAACCTTCGGGAAAATTAAGAATATGTGTCGATCTCTCGATACTCAATAAAAATATTCTAAGGGAAATACACCCGATCCCGGTGGTAGAACATACGCTAGCCCAGTTGAAAGGAGCTAAAGTATTCACAAAGTTGGATGCCAATAGTGGATTCTGGCAAATACCAGTCTTCTGAGTCGTCAGCACTTACCACATTTATTACTCCATTTGGGAGATTTCGGTTTAAGAGGTTACCCTTCGGTATCTCTTCCGCTCCGGAAATTTTTCAGAGAAGAATGGGTCAAATATTGGAAGGACTGGAAGGAACTCTGTGCCATATGTACGATATAATGGTTTATGGTTCATGTCAAGAAGAACATGATAAAAGACTCGAAACAGTATTAACAAGAGTTTCTAAATCGGGACTTACCTTGAACAAGGATAAATGCAAATTTGCAGTTACAACTATTAAGTTTTTAGGTCATCAAATTGGTCCTAACGGAATTCAAGTAGACCCCAAAAGAAAACGAGCTATACTGGAGTTTCCCAAAGCGAGATCTGTCAAGGAGCTAAAACAATTTTTAGGAATGGTAAATTTTTCAGCTAGATTTGTCCCCAACTTAGCAGAGATATCGCATCCAATGAACAAGTTACTGTCAAAGAAAGAAGAATGGATTTGGGGAGATGATCAAGATCGGGCATTTGACCAAATAAAGAAAAATCTTACTTCTGCGCAAGGGCTAGCCTTGTATGATCCTTCTTTGCCTATCACAGTATCAGCCGATGCTTCATCTTTTGGGCTAGGCGCAGTAATATGGCAAACCAAAGATGGACTGAGACAAGTCATCGCATATGCTTCTAGAACGCTCTCTGAAACAGAAAAGCGTTATGCTCAAATCGAAAAAGAGGCGCTGGCTATCACTTGGGCTTGTAAGAAATTCAAGCAATTACATCCAAGGCCTGGTGATCACTCTTGAAACCGACCACAAACCACTAGTACCGATCTTTACTTCCAAAAACATCGATGATCTCACACCTAGGATTCAGAGATTGAGACTACGGATTATGAGATATTCGTATAAGATCGTACATACGCCAGGAAAGAACTTGATAGTGGCGGATGCGCTATCTAGATCACCTAGGACGAAAGTCGGGACTCAGGAATTGGAGGAGGAGTTATGTGCCTACGTTCAACAGGTTGTCTCATTTATGCCCATATCTGATGTCCGAGTAAAGGAAATAAAAGAAAGTCAAGACAAAGACCAGGTTATACAAAACATTATTAAATACACCCAGGAGGGATGGCCGGAGAGAACAAATTTATTCATGTCCGAAAGTCAATATTGGCCAGCAAAGGATGATTTCTCCGTTGAGAATGGTATTCTCCTGAAAGGGTCAAGATACGTTATCCCAGAGAATATCAGGAAAGGGTTGCTCCAAAGAATCCATGAAGGACACCTTGGGATAGTGAAATGTCGGGAAAGGGCCAAAGGATCCGTCTGGTGGCCCCGGATCACAAGCGAAATTGAGGAGATGGTCCGAACATGTCCTATGTGTATTGAGGAAAGAACAAATCGACATCAGCCACTATCACCCTCAGAGCTTCCAAATTGTCCTTGGGAGAAAGTTGGGGTTGACCTCTTTACACTAAAGGGCCAAAACTATTTGTTAATAACAGACTATTATTCAAGATACCCAGAAATTGCAAGATTAGAGGACATGACATCAGCTTCTGTAATAGTCCACTGTAAGTCCATCTTTGCAAGACACGGAATTCCTTTGGTAGTTCGGAGTGACAATGGCCCCCAGTTCGGATCACTATTTAAAGAATTTGCCCACGATTACGGATTTACTCATGTCACCTCCAGTCCAAGATACCCGCAGAGTAACGGCTTCATAGAATCTTTCGTAAAAATTGTTAAAGAAAGAATTAGCAAGTCAAAGGATCCATATCTGGCTTTGCTGGCATACCGAGCTACACCACTTGCAAATGGCTTCAGCCCAGCAGAACTTAGCATGGGACGGCGGGTTCGCACCACTATTCCAACACCAACGAAACAACACCAACCACCCAATTTAAAGAATTTGAAAAATCAAGAAGCTATTCAAAGGGAAAAACAAAAATACTACTTTGATCGAGCAAAAGGAGTACGAGAACTGCCTCCATTGGATGTAAATGATCGAGTTTGGCTGACGGACCTTAAAACTCCCTGATTCATCATTTCCAAAGCAGATACTCCTAGATCTTATATAGTTGATACACCGAGAGGAAGGGTTAGAAGAAATCGCTTCCATCTACTTCCTACTGGTCAGAGGTCTCCAGGGCCTCCACACTTCGAGCCAGACGAAGAGCCATATATAAATTACCCAGAAGCCAACACACACACCTCAGATGCTCCTACGGATGTGACCGATTCATCAACATCTCCGTTCTTAAATAAAGAATTGTTCATCATCGTATCCCGATTCCTTGAAGAAACTAAACAAATACATATATTAAATATAAAATAAGATATATCCTGACCGCTCATATAAGCATTTTAGATGGTAGAGCGCCATCTACTGGAATATAAATCAACTAGAATTTGATTCAACTTGTTTCGTGATATTTGACCAACATATTTGAATGTAATTCTACTGTCCTAAAAGCTTATATCCATAGTTTGCTTGAATACCATTTCTAAGATTTCACTATTCAGTGTAACATATAAAAGCAGAATTATTCATTACAGTATTAGAGCTCTAAAGAAGCAGTCTGGTAGATTAAATTGGCGAAACCGCTGGAAGGTTTACCAATGATGAGCCAAGCCCTTCCAATATTTTTTCATCGAATTAAGGACAGTAGAAGTTTGATTTATTTGTGAAAAGAAAAATTCGTGCTTTAATACTTTCATTAACTATAATGTACTGTATTTACGAATTGTCGAAAGAGAAAGAATTTCAGAATGAAATCTGTATAAAGGTTTAGTATCTTAATAAATTTATTTTATGGGGATTGGTGGAAGAATGTTTTAGACCGCTGGTTTTTGACTGCTACGACCCAGAATCGAATCCCGAATAGGGAACTTTTTTCTAATTTAAAAAATGCTCCAATGGCCCCCGATTATTGAAAAATTCCAACCCTACCAGCGAGTGCAAGTAAACAAACATGGCTCTGGTACATTGGTCTTCATTATGTCTTCATTCTTTATATTTTATTGATAAATCAAGAAAAGACAACCACGAACGTGTTTCGGGCTGAGTTATCATTTTCCTAAGCAACCACCTCGTTAGCGACTACTTCAAAAAGAATAATAAAATCAACTTTTTTTTGACAATATAAAGAATAAATCATTTTCAAGTGAAAACAAGATTTTTTTTTCGCGAGTTCGCTTCAATATAATTGTCTACCTCCCTTTATAATTAACAATCAAAAATAATTACAATGCTGAACAAGTAAATTATTGATTTTACTTCAATGATGACAGATAATCAGAGCTGATCCATGTTGTTTACGGTAAATCTAACATTCAACAAAAATAACATTGTGAATTCTTTTTTTTTTCACAAAATGTCCGCGCTTTCCATTAAAGATTGAACTTTAAGAACCTTTTAAAAGCATTAATTAAGTTGGAAATTCTGCCATCAGATTCTGGACAAGGTTCTGACATCTTTAATTATGTTTTTATGATAATTAACTCTTATGATTTTAGCAAAATAGAGGATAAGAAGATAAAGTACTCTGTTCTCTTTTGCTAATCACTCATCTTGAGAATTCTGTGCCAGGCGAGGATATTACTTATTAATTATGGATTTTTAAAACAGATACAACCTCTACATCATCTAAACTTTTTTCGAAAATATTTGTATTATAGTTTTTATCTTTAAAATATTTATTAAAATCTCTCTGAACACAAGACATTTATGAAAAAATAGCACAAAATTCAAATTGTACTGGGGTCACACACAGATTGATAATAAAAGATCTCTCTGAGCGTGTGAGTTGCTTGTACCATCTATCGGAATAAATAGGAGGTAATCGTTAATTTCTAATCATTACAGAATATGAAATGGTTTCCTGGTTAGTTTTTATTTATTAATCAAAAAGGAATAATTATTTGAAATATTCTGTATATAATAAATAAAATTCAACAAATTGTTGACATTTATTCCGACAGATGGCGTAAGCCATCAGCAACTTTCTTTTTCATGATCAGTATATATAAAACCTATATATAGTCATTATATATGGTTTTTACCAGTTTACAGTTTTGCAGCGTTATTGATCTTAATTTTCTCTTTGCTGATGTTTTCTACCTTAGCTGAGGACGTTTTAAACATCCCACAATGTTAATTGATTGATCACCTGAACAATCGACTAAATATCCAAATTATTTCACTTCAAAGTCCAAGGAAATCAGAAAAGAAACAATGTTTCAAAATATATTGAGGATATGACACAAAATCTGTTGAGATTATAAATTTTGAAATGAATATAAATTAATATTTGAAATTATATATTCAAAATAAGACTTAAGTCTAGATACTATCAGCGGGTCTTGACCAGAGTTATTTCTCTATTCTATTATATAGTTTACATTAGACAGCTTCTTCAGTATTCTATATGGGCCAAAATATTCACTTAGAAGTTTTTCGCACTTCAAGATTTTCCTGAATGGTATCTAAACTGCTACTAAATTTCCTTGTTCAAAGCTTCTTTTATTATGTTTTGTAACATAATTTTTTCATTCTCTCTTGTTTATTCTTCATGTTGCTAATGACTATATGTATAATTCTGGTTATTTTATCCATTTTTCTATGTATTCATCATAATCATCTATTATGATGATAAGGCACAATTTGGATTCATCATTTCATCAATCAGTACTTTTGTTTGAAGATGGTAACAACATTCAGTACTTTTGTCTGAAGATGTTAACAACGCTGTTATCTAAACGTCACACACTATTTATTTGAATTTGGTCTTATTACCTTGAATATAATCTATACTGATGTCAACCGAGATATTTCTATCATCCAGGTGGGACATAAACTTCCTCCCAGATATCAAGAAAAATGGAGAGTAACCCGTGGTTTATTTAATTGTCATGCTGTACATGTGGGTGATGAAAGAAAGAATATCGCCCCAATTCTTCTGCTCCGTGTTTACATACACACTGATCTTGAGGATAGGAATAGTCGTTATTTCTCCTTAAAATAATTACAATTATGATTTTACGTTCTGTAAAATGAAACATTTGAGGTAAAACTTGTTAAATGTAGTTACATTCTGATTATGTTGATTAATGTTCTATATAGACATTCTCTCTATCTTCTCCATGCTTTACTCTGAAATCTCTCGCGGATAGCTTGTCTCACATCCATTATACAATATATATAAAGATAAAGTTCACTTCTCCAGTCAAAATAGACGTCTAAACTAGACGCCATCTATTGACCGTCGCCGCAAACTAATGGCCTCGAGTCAGTGACAAAACCAGATATTTGACCTAGCCATAAATTATGAGGATTCCATTAGATTCTGTGTGGATCTCATGGAATAAAGTCCGCCTTAGGCTGACGAGGGACATTAGCCCGAAACCATGGTCTCTAGGTGGACGCTTCTCAGTTTACCAAAGCTGGTGTTGTGGCTTTGTCATCGACCCGAGGCCGCTGGTTTGCGGCGACGGTCAATAGATGGGGTTTAGCTTTGCCGTCTATTTTGACGGCAGAAGTGACCTTTATCTTTTTAGATCAATATCCTCCCGGCAAAATTCCAAACCTATTATACAATATATTTCAATCATAATATATTTATCATACATTGAATAGAATATTTAAAAAATGTGTTATTCATTACTGATATATTAAATTTTTCATACATAATAAATGAAATTTCTTTTTAAAAAATATTTTCTATCACTTTTTATTATAATCTAATTATAAACTTGTATATTATAATAGAGTAAAACAATTTATTAGTTTATAAATATTTCAAATATAATGATAAACGAGTTTTACATAACAAACTTATATTTTAAATTTCTAACTAAAAACATTGTCACATATAAATATTTTGTTATATAAATGTCTATTAACATTTTATTTCGATAGAAAAAAAAGGTTTTTTCTTACCATTATATATATCTTATATAGTTGTATATTCAATTAGGCTTCCGAACTTTGCTAAAAGCATTAACCCAAATACCTAATTTGGTCCAAACAAAGAAAAGAAATTATTCAATTTTGTGACTTGGAAAATTTCCAATAATTTCTTCTTTAGTGAAAGGCAACGCTGGAAGAATCTCTAAGAAGGAAATTAAACCAACTTTATTGTGTCTCGAATATTTAGAGCGAAAAAATCATTTTTTATTATTTTGATTATTTATATTGTGTTAGTTTTATGATTGTATAATATAAATATGTTTTTTTCTAACGGTTTTCATTTTTAGAAAGATATTTAAAAGATTGCTTGTTAAATTTACTGTTCATTAACAGAGTTGATTTACTTGAATTTATCTAATGGATAGTTTTATTGGATTATAGGTTTTTTAAAATTTTGGTTGCTAATGTACATAGTGTGATAAAAAATTTCCAGGAATGCTAAATATTTAAAGAAATACAAAAGTATAATAAGGTTTTATTTAATATTTCTCAAAATGATCACCGTCACTATCTATACACTTGTTCCATCTTTTTTTCCAGATATCAAAACACCTCTGAAAATCCACATCTTTCAGGCTTTTCAAAATATTCTTCGTATTCTCCTTTATTTCGGGTATTGAGTCTAATCGAATTCTTTTTAAGACTTTTTTTCAATTTTAGGGTAAAGGAAAAAGTCGTTGGGAGCAAGTTCAGGAGAATAGGGTGGCTGGGGTAGTAAAGCAATTCCGTGTTTAGCCAAATAGAGTTGTACAGCGACGGCCGTATGTGACCGTGCGTTGTCATGATGCAAGAGCATATTTTTCTGATGCCATTTTTCGGCTCGTTTCTGACGCACAGCCTCCCCCTTAAACGTTGCAATACATCAAGATAGTGAGGTTGATTAATGATCAGACCCTCGGGCATGAATTCATAGTGTACCAATCCCTTAACATCAAAGAAAGTGATAAGAAGACACTTAAGCTTCGATTTGATCACCCTTGCTTTCTTGAAGCTTGGTTCTCCAGGCTCTAGACACTGGCTTGATTGCCTCTTAGTATCGGGATCGAATCCGTACACTCATGTTTCATCTCCCGTGATAACAATTTTGAGCCAATTTTGTTGATAAATGATTTTAAAAAAGTCAATCAGGTACGCGTTTCGGGGTTTTGGCCCTCATCAGCTAGGTGAAGGCTTTACCTCAATGACCATAAAAGTTGGTTCTAATAATAATATTTAAAATATAATAACAGATTTGTATTTTCTGTGTTTCTATGATAAAGATTAATAAGCTTTCTATAAATAAATCGCCGACGGGCATAAAACCTTTCAATAAATAATGAAAGCCTACAAAGTACGCGTTTCGGAATGATGGCTGTTGTCAGCGTAGTGCAGGTTGTATATCAGCAGCTCAGAAAGGTAGTTGTAAAGGCTTCTTGATCAAGCAAAGAGAAATAATTTTAGTTGGTAATATCTATATAGATAAATTGTACACCATATTCAATATGAAATCATTTTTACCTCACTTATACAATTAATAGTTTACAAACACAATGCTTACTAGCAATATAATATTAGTTATACCTATTCTGATTTATTTCTCAGTTTAAAAACGAATATATCTCAACAATGGCTACCAAGAACACATCCCTACGATACCTACCATAAACAAATTTCAACAATGGCTACCAAGGACACATCCCTACGATACCTACCATCAACAAATCTCAACAAGGGCTACCAAGGACACATCCCTACGATACCTACCATCAACAAACCTCAACAATGGCTACCAAGAACACATCCCTACGATACCTACCATCAACAAATCTCAACAATGGCTACCAAGGACACATCCCTACGATACCCACCATCAACAAATCTCAACAATGGCTACCAAGGACACATCCCTACGATACCTACCATCAACAAATCTCAACAAGAGCTACCAATGACACATCCCTACGATACCTACTATCAACAAATCTCAACAATGGCTACAAAGGACACATCTCTATGATATCTACCATCAACAAACCTCAACAATAACTACCATATAATACTTTCCTTGAACAAATCTAAACGATGGCTACAAGGACACATCCCTATGATATCTAGCATCAACAATTTCTACAAAGGACACATCCCTACCATACCTACCATCAACAAATCTCAACAATGTATACCATATAATACTTTCATTGAACAAATCTCAATAATGGCTACCAAGGACACATCCCTACAATACCTACCATCAACAATAGCAACAAATGCAACCAAGAATACATCCCTATGATTCCTACCATTGAAATATCTCAACAAGGACAAGATTCTGGCACCTTGTAGAGCTTTCAAGTAGAGTCCGCCCAGAGAGGGGCTGCGTGACACGAGGGTGGGGCTGGGACGTCCCCAATTAATCAGAGAATTACGGGGGATTAGGCAGCTTGGCCAATTATTCGTCTTGTCCTGTCCTTGTCTTTACCGCAATCTTCTACCATCCTCCGATATAAATTCTTCCATTGCTCTAAACTACCCTACTTAATCCTTACCTTCATAAACCGAATGCATTCTCACTATATTTCATAGCAAATATAAACTTCTCAGAGAACCTATATATATGTTATATAAAATATTATTTTATTTCAAATTATAATTTCATAGATTCAAATACTGTGTTAAATCGATCGCCAGAGGTCACTCTTCCCCTATAAAAACTCGTTGTTGTTGTATCCAAATGGCCGGCTAAAAACTTTTGTACATTATTTAAATAATATTTTGTTTTCCTAATTCTACTCGCCTTAAACCAGACATTACTTTTATCAAATTATGATATATTCCTCAGCTCAAATAAAGAAATCAATGATCAAAACTCTTTTACTTTTTCCACGACTGCAAAGAACAATATCATAATGATACTCATGTATCCAAAAAAATAATTAGAAAAAAATATATTCCAAAGTCAACAGCAGGAAAAAATCTCTTATTTATATAAAAATAGTCGACAGTATATTTACCTGTTTGTTCAATATGCCAAAAGCAAAATTTTTCAAATTCAAATATGCAAATTTTCCAATCAAAAATAACTCGTTTCAACCATAAATATCATAATTTAAAGATTTCAACCACGACTGCATTACCATACCATATTCCTCAACATGATCTGAATTCAAGCAGAAAATCTCTCAATATTTTTCTTCATAACATATATGGCGCAAGCCATCAGCAACTTTCAGCTGCACGATAAGCAGATGCCTTTTTTCTTAATATATATATATGTTATATAAAAATACTATTTAATTTAAAATTATATTTCATAGATTCAAATACTCTGCTAAATCGACCGCTAGAGGTCACGCTCCCCTTATAAAAACTCACTGTTGTTGTTTCCCGATGGCCGGCTCAAACTTTTGTACATTATGTAAATATGTTTTCCATTTTTTTTTTATTCTTACCCCTTAAGCCAGGCATTACTTTTATCAAATTATGTTTTTATATATTCCATAAGCTGATTCGCCGCTAGGAGGCAGGGCTGGACGGTCGCAAAAGTGTACTTTCTTTCTTTCTTTTTTGACCTAAAAATATTTTCTCCTTGCTTTTTGATCTTTTAAATTCGATATTCTAAATAATACTATATATATCATATTGAAAAGTAAAATAAAGTTAACGGTGGAACAAAATGAGATTAATTGCAAAATTTGCATATTTGATTATTGTTCTCTACATGGTGATTTGCATAACAAAGCCAATAGAGCTTACGGTAAATTTGCCCATTTTAAGACTAAACTCCATAAGATGAAATATTACAAGGATAGAACTGGTGTAACTTTGATGGACTGTTCGATGGCTTACTGGCTGAAAGTGATCACGACCTTACTGATAATTAGATGTGTAGAACTAAATCCAGGGCCGAAAAGACAGGCCACATTCACAAATATGCCTCACTCAACTCCGGACCAGGCACCAATGGACGATTTAAAGCTACTGATAATTAACCTTTCGGCTGAAGTGAATAGATTGGGAGAGAAAATGGATACAAGGTTGCTTAATATTGAGCAGAAGATGGAGGATTGGGATTGAAGAATGACTGGAATAGAAACATCTATAACTTCGTGCACAGATGCACTGCGACTAACACGAGGTCAATTTCTCACAATATCCTAAAAATAAAGAATTTGGAAGAACGCGCGGAGGCTTTGGAGAGACGAGCCCGAGAAAACAATTTAATAATATATAGCATCGAATCAGCAGAGACTGACAGTCGGGAATTGCTGCTACAAAAGGTCAAGAAGTTAATGGCGGAAGATATGCAGATTACTGATGATGTGGTGATTGCCGAATGTCATCGCCTGGGCAGGGGACCAAAGACGCCTATTCTGATTGAAGTTCCTGATCACGAGTCCAGAATAAGCCTCCGAAAGAACTCATCCAAACTTCGAATGCTCAATATTTTTATGAGCAGGGATTACAGCCTCCAGATTAGAGAGCAGAGAAAAATTAATAGAAAAGAGAAAGGAACTTTACAAGAAAGGTATAAGATCGAAGTTGAGGGATAATAAACTTCTCCTAAACGGCATCAACTACATGGTAGCGGAGGGACAGGTGGTGAATGCCAAAGGAGAACCAATATAGCTAGAGGCACACCCGCGGATCTCTGTAAATAGATGTAAATATTCAGGTGATGAAATACATACAAATGAAGATGCACAATCTAGAAACAAAACTCAACTCACAGAAACTCCTCATATTTCACATAGCAAGACTCATACCAATAAAGAAAGTCAACTTAAGGGCACAAATCTGAAACATAATGAAATTAAGATCGAAAAAATAAAACTAATGGTTGATATAACTAAAAACGAACGATTCATGTATTGGAATATAAACGGCTTCTTTAGGATAAATTCTCTCTGCCCACTGTTTGAATATTTGAAACAATTTGAGATGTTCGCGCTTACAGAAACTTGGTGCCACTTCAATATCGACTTGAACCTGGCGAACTTCGGAATGTATCAATCACCTGCTGTAAAGTCAACAGATAAAGGAAGAAGCTCTGGAGGTGTAATTCTTGGCATAAATAAAAAACTACAGCCCCAAATTGACAATGTTGAAATTGAAACCTCTTGGATTGCAGTCACACTCAATCCAAATTTAGACAATGACTCACCAGCGATCTGTGTAAATATCTGTGTAATATTCGTATATCTACCCCCAAACGAAACACATGCTACAAACCTTGGACGACTATTTCATTTGATGGAAAATAAGATATATAACGGGTTTGAAATAATACTGGTCGGCGACCTGAATGTCCGTATTGGCAATCTGGGGGGTTACCATAATTTGATAGATACTCCAAACCTTATTTCAACTACCCGAAATTCCTGTGATCTAACAAAATCTACCAAAGCGGAAACACTTATTGACTTTCTTGACAAAAATTATTTAACCATAATAAGTGGTAGATCCATCAATGATAAAAGTAGTAAATTTACATTCATCTCCGGAAGAGGCTCTTCTGTGATAGATCTGGCGATTGTCTCACCTGCGGTGCTTGAACACATAGCAGATTTTGAAATTGATTGTATGCCATATTCGGATCACTTACCAATAATATTAAAGTTTATCGGCCCAAATAATAAAACTGAAAATTGTTACATGGAACCTAGTGCTAAGATTAAATTTTCCTGGTCAGTAGATAAAATCCCAACATATATAGAAACTTTAAAAGAATTAACTCCCGAACATCCAGCTGCTGACTCGACAATTGATATCCAGGCTGATGATTTTACTGGTTTAATTCAAACAGCAATGTTACGCTCGGGGACGCGGATGGAGGCAAAAACAAAAAATATACAATCTAAGCCATGGTTTGACAAAGACTGTTATTTGGCTAAAAAGGAAATGAAACAAAATCTTAAATTATACGTAAAACATAATATATCGGCCGATAAAATTGCATACTTGTCGAGTAAGAAGAAATATTCAGCTATCCTAAATCTAAAAAAGGGAATACACTGACAAAATTCAAGTTATCCTCAGTAATGTAAAAGATTCTTCCCAATTTTGGAAGACTATTAATTCACTTAAATATAGGAATAACCTACAAGGTGAAATTTCTATTGCAGACTGGCAGGTCTTCTACCGGGAGTTACTTCGCTCAAATCCAACAAAAGTTGTACAGCTACCACTTGAGATATTGGACATTGACCCCGAATTAGATTGTGAAATATCTCTGAGGTCACCACGGAAATTTCCAAATTGGGTAAAAATAAGGCTACAGAACTTGATGAAATTCCCAACGAAGCGATTAAATATTTATTAGAAGAACATACAATTTATCTCACTTATTTAATAAAATCTTAGGTATATCCCAAGTTCCTCAACAATGAACAAAAACGATAATCCATCCAATATTTAAAAATGGAGATCCGGACAACCCGTCAAATTATAGAGGGATATCCCTGATTTCTAACCTATCGAAATTATTTACATCTATCTTGAAGACAAGATTGAATGATTGGATGCAGAGAAAGTCAATTTTGGCAGAAAATCAGGCTGGTTTTAGAAAAGGCTACTCTTGTCAGGACCACATTTTAACGCTCGTATCATTGATTCAAATGACCCTTAGCCGTAGAAGGGGAAAGTTATATGCCTTCTTCATTGACCTAAGGAAGGCCTTTGATACTGTGCCGCACCATCTACTTTGGAAAAAATTGGCATTAAATGGTCTGAGCTGTCGATTTATTAAACTAATTAAGAACTATTATACCCAAATGACGGCAACAGTCAGATGGCGGGGTTCCTTCACGGAGGCTATCAAAATACAAGCGGGAGTATTGCAGGGGGAGCCGTTGTCACCTTATTTGTTCATTCTCTTCCTAAACCATCTGGTACCCCTGTTCGGTGAATCAGAATTGCCAGGCATAAATCTTGAGAATTATGGAACTATACACTTTTTACTGTATGCAGACGACATAGTGATCCTAGGAGAATCGAAAATAAATTTGCAACTGAAGATTAACTTACTTAAAAAGTACTTAGAAGAGAACTGCCTAATGTTAAACCAAAATAAATCTAAGATAATGGTGTTTTGAAACGGTGGAAGGACAGCTCGTTCCGAGACATGGTTTTGGGGTCAGCAACCCCTGACAATAGTAGCTAAGTATACATATATATATATATTATATATATCTGGGTTAACCTCTAACTACAAATATTTCGACCCAATATGCTTCCCAATACTTTAGAAACAAAGCACTGAATGCAATTAATGCACTTCGGAGAATCCTTACAAAGGCGCGAATAAAGTCCTTTACCTCAGTGATGAAACTTCTTGACACTATTGTTCTTCCTACGTTACTATATGCGGCACCAATGTGGGCAATTAACCAGCTGAAGACAGTCAATAATATCCAAGATTAATTTCTTCGTCGTCTCTTAGACTTACTAAACTTCACACTAGGATATATCCTCAGAAGAGAATGTGGAAGAATATCAACTGAACCTAATGCTGTAAAGCATTTATTATTTGGGTCAGGATCTTAAAAATGGAGACGAACAGATTACCACATGCTTGCTTAAATTACCTCTGGAAAGTCACCGCGAAAAAGGAAATAGAAAACAGTTTTACTCGAAATATAATAAAATTTTTGACTCTAAGGGATATTCCTTTCTTAAGGGCTGCGAAGACTACTTAGCCATACAGAAAGAACTGCCAGGCATAATTAGAACCACCACAGACCAACTAATTCAAAACGATCAGATGAAAATCATTGATCCAACCCACTTTGCTCACTACAAATTTTTGAGGGAGTCATTCATGACATAGGGGTACCTACGATTAAATAGCTCGCTTCCCAACAAAAGACTAGTTTCACAACATAGAGGTTTATGGCAATTTTTCAGGGAAGAAAGAAAAGACTTCTGGAAAGAAAATGGCCGAAACTGTTTACTTTGTAAGGATCTCATGGATGATAATTTGGTTCACTATTACTTCCAATGCCCTCTCTTAACAGAAAAACGTACTGAAAATTTCCCAAGCCCTAACTTTGGTCAATTTAGATACCATCGCATATGTCAACTTCTTTCTTCAGCTCTGGATGATGAATTACAGATTGTTAGATACTTTAAGTTCTGTACAGAGGCTGGGCGCATGAGAAAGAATGCAGGATACTGGAGGATGACCTATCTGTAAATAGGTAACTGAATGTGAAACAAACTTTATTTTTTTGTAAATATTTCCTCTTCCCTCTCCTCTTGTTGATGTGTAAATACCGCGAATCCTATATGGGGCGGAAAGCCCTAAATAAAGGCTTTTATTGTTGTTAAAATATTCCAAAAGCTCAATTAAAGCTAATTTTGATAACTAATTTTATTATAATCTTTTCCACGACTGCATACCAAAATCAAGCTGAAAATCTCTTTTTTTATATATATATAACATACACTGCGTGAAATTGAAAATGGAACACCAAGAAATAGTGGCCAGAAAGTGATGAAACTCGGCAGACAGAGAGAGACAGGGACGAACAATAAGTGATCTTTATTTCAAAATGATAGTCATAATACAGAGCGAGAACGGCGTCGGCTTAGTAGCAAGTAGGACCACGGCGGACGGCGATGCACGCAGCAACACGTCTAGGTAGAGAGTTAATCAGAGTACGGATGGCGTCCTGAGGGATGGCTCTCCATTCCCTCTCACCCATTTGCCACAGATCGTCTTCTGAACGCGGCTGTGGCAAGGCATGCAAACGGCGTCCAATGATGTCCCAGACGTGCTCGATTGGTGAGAGATCAGGAGAGTACGGTGGCCAGGGAAGCATCTGTACATCTTGCAGAGCTTGTTGGCTAATGCGAGCAGTGTGCGGTCGGGCGTTATCCTGCTGATAAAGGGCATTGGGTACCCCCTGAAGGTAGGGGAGTGTCACCGGTCGCAGCACATCATCAACGTATCGTTGGGCCGTCATATAGTGCCCTGAATACGAAGTAAAGGTGACCTGGAATCATACGCGATTGCGTCCCAAACCATGATTCCACGTTGTCGCACGGTGGGGCGTTCCACAATTGCTGCCGGATTGACCTTTCTCCAAGTCGACGCCACACGCGTACACGGCGACTATCACTGGACAAGCAGAAACGAGACTCATCTGAGAACACGACCCTGTGCCATTCCGTCATCCACGTCGATCTAGCCCGGCACCATTCCAAACATTGGCGCCTATTCGGTGGGGTCAATAGCAATCTTCTTATCGGACGGCATTCGTGCAAGCCATTAGCAACCAATCGACGGGAAATGGTTCTGGTCGAGATGGAATGATCTAGGGTGTCTTGCACATGTTTGCAGGATGGCGGTACAAGTGGTTTGTGGGGCCGCCACTGCTTGTCGAAGGATACGCCGATCCACACGTGCTGATGTCACTCTGGTTGCACCGACATTCCTATAAATTGCCACATTTCCTTGTTCCAACCATCTTCTCCACAGTCGGTGCACCGTGAACGCACCAAGGTGTGTATCAGCTGCGATTTGACGTATGGACCAACCTGCCCTTTTCAGTCCGATCACCATGCCCCTCGTAAAAGCGTCTGTCTGCTTGAACTGCCTCCGTTTACGATGACCTGGCATTCTCTGTTAATACACGTGTCTTTTGACACAAGAACAAAATTTCTACAATGATTTTCCTTGAAGAAATAACGACACGAATACTGTCCTTTCTGCAAGTTCCTTCCCTTATATCTTACTCCATGTGCGCACGAGCGCTGCGCATTTTACATCATTTGCATAACTCGGTTAGGCGCGTCTACCCTGAAATTTGCATAATATTCTGGCCACTATTTCTTGGTGTTCCATTTTCAATGTCACGCAGTGTATATATGTTTATATAATATGTCTCTATATATAATAATAAGACAGTTTTTAATCACGACTTAACTTTAATTAAGATAAAATAATAACTGACTTAAGTCGAGTAGAAAAAAGAAAACAAAATACGTATTTACATACGTAAACAACAACAATGGGTTTATAATGAAAAAACCGCGACATTTGGCGGTCGACTTTACATATAGTTTGTTCTAGGAATTATCATTTTAAAATAAAAAAAATAATTTTATATGACACACATATATATATGATTAAATAAAAAAAATATTTTGCTGATATTTCGGTTGGCTGAAAGATGAATATCTTTTATCCTGAAGATAGAGGTTGCCTGGCTGGCATTCATAGCTCTGTGAAAAATAGACACTTCGGCCAATTAGAGTTTTTTTTTCAACGTTTCGACGTTTCGCCGTTTGCGGCGACGGTCAATAGATGGAGTCTGGTTTTGACGACTATTTTGACGGGAGAGGCGACCCTTTTCTTTTAGATAAATATCCTCCAGGCAAAATTTCCATCTATCTTTTACTCAATCCAATATATATATATACCTTTTTATTATCTATTTATAAATATGTTTTATTTAGTATGCTATATATTTTATGCTATTCAGTAAACATGATGAATAATAATAAATTAATTGTATAATAATTAAGACAATCTTCATGAAAGTTTCCATGGAGTTGGCGTAATGAAGTTGGTTCAGAAATTAGCTCCATCGCCTAGATTGCCCTCCTCATCAATCTTTTCACCTTTAATTATACTTCAGGAGTTTGTATCCAACCTTTCATCACTGCCTAGATATACTTGAAATAAATTGTTATCGAACTTGGAATAAATTCATATATATTCATTTTATAAATAATAAGGCCCAATTTGTGGATTATAGCTTATAAACAAAAGGTAATAAGACTAAATTCAAATGAATAAATAGTGTGTGACGTTTTGGTAACAGCCTTATCATCGAACTAGGAATAATTGAAATTATAAGATTTTTATAAATGATAAGGAACAATATGTGAATTATAGATTATACACACAAGGTAATAAGACCAAATAAATAAATAGGGTGTGACGTTTTGGTAACAGCCTTATCATCGAACTAGGAATAATTGAAATTATAAGATTTTTATAAATGATAAGGAACAATATGTGAATTATAGATTATACACACAAGGTAATAAGACCAAATAAATAAATAGGGTGTGACGTTTTGGTAACAGCCTTATCATCGAACTAGGAATAATTGAAATTATAAGATTTTTATAAATGATAAGGAACAATATGTGAATTATAGATTATACACACAAGGTAATAAGACCAAATAAATAAATAGGGTGTGACGTTTAGGTAACAGCGTTGTTACCACCGAACATGGAATATATTGGAATTATATACTTTTTTTTATAAATGATAAGGTACAATTTGTGCATTATAGATTATAAAAACAAGGTAACTTGACTAAATAAATAAATAGTGTGTGACGTTTCGGTAACAGCGTTGTTATTACCTGAACATGAAATAATTTGAAATTATATACTTTTTATAAATGTTAAGGTACAATTTGTGAATAATAGATTATAAACACACAACAAGGTAAAATACTAAATCCAAATAAATAAATTGTGTGTGACGTTTCGAACATGGAATAAGTTGAAATTATATACTTTTTATAAATGATAAGGCCCCATTTGAATTATAGATTATAAACACAAGGTAGTAAGTAAGACCAAATAAATAAAAAATAGTGTGTGATGTTTTGGTAACAGCGTTGTTATAAACGAACATGGAATAACATGAAATTATATACTTTTAATAAATGATAAGGATCAATTTGTAAATTATAGATTATAATCACAAGGTAATAAGACCAAATAAATAAATAGTGTGTGACGTTTTGGTAACAGCGTTGTTACCATCTTCAGTACTGATTCAGTACTTTTATCTTAAGTTGGTAACTATACTGTTACCTAAACGTCACACATCATTTATTTTTTGGATTTGGTCTTATTACATTGTAATTACTTTTTATAAGGTTATTATCTTTTTTATTATTATTCTATTATACATGTTGTACAAGCCATGATGATCATGGTGGGTACTAGTTTCTGACTGCTTTTACTGTAAAAGCATCACATGTCTATACATGTAGAAAGTAGTTCGAATTTTGCACCTATAAAAGTGTCTTGTTTGGTTACTTGAATTTTATGTTGGGTTTAAACTTTTGTATTAATCGAAGGTCATTGGAACAATTTTTTTTCTTCAAATGAAAACATTTTGACGTTAAAATTTCATTCACACATCATTTAAACTTCTATTGTCTTTAGTTTGATTGGGGAAAAAAATTTCGCGTCTCAATGTTTTCATTTGTTGCAAATTGATGGCACGTTATTGCTTTATAACATTTTTTTTCTTCATAAAAAAGTACCCAATGTGGGATTCGACCCTGGATCATGGTTGGCGAAAATCGAAGATTTATACCAATCTTCCTCAATGAAGCCCCATATTTGAAAGAGATTAATAAAATTATATTTTTCGTGAATTTTGATAGGTATTTATTTGTAATTAATAGGGTTTCATATGGGAACCTGATAGAAAAGATAAAAAAACCATACACTCATTGACAAAACTTAAGAAGTGGCAAGTCTTTGATATCGGCGGTCGGTCTTTTTTATTTATTTATTTATTTATTTATTTTTTGGAGACAGAGAAAATTTGGTTCACACTTGGTTATATCGTATGTCTTCAATGAGGGTTACTGTAATATCTTTCAGAGTTATTGTCTGAATCCCGGTATACATGCTGAAAGGTACAACCTTCTTAAGTTTTGTCCATAAGTGTATCTTTCAGAGTTATCGTCTGAATCCCGATATACATGCTAAAAGGTACAACTTCCTTAAGTTTGTCCATAAGTGTATCTTTCAGAGTTATTGTCTGAATCCCGGTATACATGCTGAAAGGTACAACTTCCTTAAGTTTTGTCAATAAGTGTATCTTTCAGAGTTATTGTCTGAATCCCGATATACATGCTAAAAGGTACAACTTCCTTAAGATATGTCCATAAGTGTATCTTTCAGAGTTATTGTCTGTATCCCCGACATACATGCTAAAAGGTACATCCTCCTTAAGTTTTGTCCAAGAGTGTATCTTTCAGAGCCTGAATCCCGATATACATGGTAAAAGGTACATCTTCCTTAAGTTTTGTCCATGAGTGAAAGATACACGTTTGGTTACTTGAACTCACCTGTGGAAATATTCAGAAGTCATCAAATATATTTCTCAGAAAAATAAAGTATCCAATGCGGGATTCAAACCTAGGTCATCATTTGTCTTTATTCGACAATATATACCTTAACGCTAGAAATTTTATACTTACTATGGATACCTAAAATCAATATGAAATGGAACACGAAATATTCTCTGCTACTTATTCAAAAATTGACAAATTTAATCCTCAGTTTTCGTTAATTAACAGATAAATGTTCTAATTATTTCTCCATCCTCACTAATCCGTTCGCGGTAATTGTCAATGTGGGATTAGAATATTACTGATTGGTTTACTTGGTCAAATTTTAATTTTATCTCTCTTCTGTGAATTTATTTAACACAGAAATTGAAACGATCGATTTACATTAGATAAAATGTTTGAAAGATACACTCATGGACAAAAGTTAAGGAAGTTTTACCTTTTAGCATGTATATAGATTTTTATTAATTTTATATTTTAAAGAAAAACGTGTTGTGAGTTTTCAAATTTACATACATGAGATTCTACCGTTATATATGCAAATAAGAAGTGGTTTATGCTTACAATATGAAACTTCCTTTAGTTTGTACATTAGTGTAAATTGTGCCCAATACCTTATGTATATTTACGAGGGCCATCCAATAAATAAGTTTCCCTATTTTTTTTTCTGCGAACGAAACGTTGTAAAAATTAGTTAGTATAGAATAAATGGTCACTAGGATGCGTTGGAAGCTGGTGACCTTCAAAATCACGCTACTCGTACGCGCAAGTCCGTAGCGCTTCAGTTTCCATGGAGCTACCACTGGTGAACGTGTCCACTTGCGAACTCCGTTCTGTAATTCGTTTTTTTCACGGCGAAAAATTAAACTGCAGTCAATATTCATTGCAAATCAGCGTCAGTGTATGGTGAAGAATGTATGAGCATCCAAATGGTTCGCCGATGGCGTTCATGGTTCTTAGAAGGACGACAAAACGTGCATGATGACGAGCGAAGCGGCAGCCCCGTTACTGCTACGGACAATGCAGCCGTTGCTGCTGTTCGGAATGTGGTGGAAGCAGATCGCCGCGTCACCATTGACGAAATATTGATTCGAATGCCTCCTGGAATCGAAATTAGACGCTCTTCGATTGGAACAATCATGTCAGATGTTTTGAATTTTCGCAAAGTCTGCGCAAGATGGGTCCCGCGTTTGCTCTTGGAAAATCACAAGCAACAACGGATGGAGGCAGCCCGAGCTTTCCTGGAAATGCATCAAAGAGATGGAGATCAACTTTTTTTCCCGTATTGTCACTGGAGATGAAAGAGCTGGGTGCATCTTTCAACTCCAGAAACAAAACGACAAAGCATGGTGTGGAAGAAGCCTGAGGAAAGTGCACCAAAAAAGGCGAAGGTCACAATCTCTGCAGGCAAAGTTATGGCTATGGAAAACTTCAAATGAGAAATTTTCACACATCCACCTTATTCTCCGGAACTTGCCCCAAGCGACTTCCATCTTTATCCAGCACTCAAGTGGCACCTTGAAGGCAAGCACTTTGCGAATGATGACGAAGTGCAGGCGGAGGCGAACCACTGGCTACGAAGACAGGACACGGCTTGGTACAACAGTGGCATCTAAAAATTGCTACAACGGTACCAAAAATGTTTGGACAGAAATGGTGATTATTTAGAGAGGTAGTCTATGAGTTGTATAATGAAAATAAAATAACTGCATAATTGTAAATAATGTGGTTTATTTGTTAAAAAATAGGGAAACTTATTTATTGGATGGCCCTCGTATTTAGTTTATTGACACTATTTCATACAAAGACTATTTATTTTCAATTTTTAAAAATGTTATTCTTTTAGCATTTCCTATCCTAAACTACTAATGAACCTCTTTTTTTGCAGACTTCTAAACATGTATTTAATCCCGTGTCTGCCAAAAGAGTAGACTTGCCCCCCAGATACCGTCTTTCTTTATTTTATCCAATAAATAAAGATATACACTCATGGACAAAACTTAAGGAAGTTGTTCCTTTTAGCATGTATATCGGGATTCAGACAAAACTCTGAAAGATATTACAGTGACCTTTATTGAAGACACATGAGATAACCAAGTGTAAACAAAATTGCCTCAGTTTCCTTAAACAAAAGGGACGACTACCGACATCATAGACTTTCCACCTAAGATTTGTTCATGAGTTTATAATCATATTAACAGTCGAAAATATGAATAATAAAATGTTAGAGCGGTCTGAAATATGTCGAGAACTATTTTAAAAAGTTAATCACTGATGAAATCACAGGCTTTCATAATTACTTTTCTTCTATAGTTGTTTTATCTATTAATATATAGATCTATATATGATTTCAACAATCAATTCATATTATAGATTTATTATAAACACTATTCATCATATGTTTATATTGTAGTGATGAAATAATTAGCAAGTCGTATGGCAATTAAGAACAATTTAATAAGGGAGAGAATTTATATGAAGTTTATATTATTATTATTATTATTTATTTAAGTAACCCAGGTTCCTGGAGCGTAGAGAAGTCGCCAACTACCCGGGATTGAAGTTTATACAGGTTGTTTATATAAGAGCAAAGAAAAGAATCACTAGCGCGAGCGCGAGCGTTCGCGCGAGGGTTCGCGTGGAACAACCCGGCGCTGGCACGAGCTTCCTGTTCCATGAAGTCGGCCCATGCTACAATATTATATGCCCCTTACATTTGTCTATTTATATGCATATATAAGAAACGCGTTCGTGGTTGACTTTTCTCGATTTATCAGGAAAATGGGTTGCCAAATATCAAGGAACAGATTAAATAAATGAATAGTTGATTTCTGTTCCACCAGATGGCGCTCTGCCATCTAAAATGCTCATGTAAGCATTGTCGGGATATGTCTTTTTTAATTTTAATATGCAAATATGTTTATTAAGAAAAGGCATCTCCTGATCGTGCAACTACTAGTTGCTGATTTCTGTTAGAATAGAGAGATAATATGAATAATTAATAATCATATAAATAATATACAGGCATATTATACAATATTCATTAGCTATTCATCATGATATTCATAAAATAATTTTCTATTTAATCATTTCATAATATATTCTTAATAACTAATTAATTAGAATTAATTAGTATTTGTAAATTAATAATAATATGTTAATAGAGTAATTTATTTTCTTTATTTTTAATAAATAAATTTTTCTATTTTGAGTATATGTATATATTATAATTTTAAAATAAAATTTGAACTTCATCAACATATCCAAAAAACATCCAAAATTCCAGAAAATATCGAATGGTTGTATATATAGATATATATTTATTTGAATAAAATAATACTTTATATGCAGCTAGGTCGGTAAAAAAAATCATAAAAATCTGAAGGTGAAACTTCGTCTATATGTAAATAGAAAAAAAAAGTTTTTACAATTTTCTTTTAGAAGTTTGGATAAATTTTTCTTACATTAAATTGAATATTTTATTGAATTTCTTTTATTGAATGAAACAATATAAAAATACAATGGTATTTATAAGGTAAATAGAATATTTCTCTCTCTATTTACATATATAAATGTATTTATACGTGAATATTTATATTGAGTATAATTCGAACACAAATATAGTTATAATCGTCTGCAATATATAATTTTGGTATCGAATTGTCTTGTTTGTTTTTGTCATAATAAAATATAGATTTTATTACTTGTATTATTCTTTATATTGAAAGAGAGAGAGAGAGAGTTTTATATAAAAAACATTTTTAAAATCTCTCTAATAAAAAACAAATTTAGTATTGATAATATTCATATTTTATAATGCATTAGCGCGCCATCTGTTATAAGAATTCGAAACTATTATAGACGTGTAGAACTTTCTTTTTAAAAATTAACTAATTTTCTACTACCCGTACTGCAATGAAAAATTAACTGGCGAAACTGTTGCTAGGGTTCACTACTGATGAGTCAGTTCCCCCATTAATTTTTCCATCGCAGTAAAGGCAGTTGGAAATTGTTTTATTTTTAAAAGAATCATACACATATATAATAGTTTCGAATGTGTATATTCATCTATTGGTGATTAATGGTGATTAGGTTTAAAATTGGATAAAATAATTTAAATTAGACACTAATATACTTATATAAATATTACATATATGTATATATATATATATATATATATATATATTACTAATAAAAGAAGCGCATTATGACTGCTTATATGAGCATATTTGAGGGCAGAGCGCACCTAATGGAAAAAAAAAAACAACTAAACCTTAATTTAAAGGTGTTCCATAATATTTAGCCAACTCATTATCTCGATAAATCAATAAAAGCCAACCACGTACGCGTTTCGGGCTGTTGGCCATGGTCAGTGTGATACAAGTAGAACCTTAATGATAAAAAAAACTGATCTTTAAGGCATTCCGAAAAGAATCAAGAAAATGGGCATATAAGGCTAAATTTGCGTAAATACACAAAACTAAATCTAAAATGCTAATGTGATTGGCCAGAATATGCCTCTTTTTTATATCAAAAGCTAACCTTTCTTCCTATTTTTTCTTGTTCTTTAACACATATATAAATCTGTACCAGAAGAAGAGCACCTCTCCCTTTAATTGTGCATCAGAACGATGGCATTGTACTAGTAATGAAAAGGAACGAGCCACAACACTAGTTTAGGCAAATTCAGATGAATAGTCAACACCCTGCATACAATGGTTTTGGACTATGGCCCTCGTCAGTACAGGGGAAGCTTCTATTTTATAACATCCTACGAGAGGAGTTATGTAATCGGTCCAATTTACCATTAAGCTTGTGAAGTTGCAATGGCAGATTTTCAGGCAAGACTACAATATATTGGCTTGCGCCATCTGTCGGAATACATGTTAACTATTTGTTGATTTTCAAATGATGTTATTTCAAAATATTAAACAAATATCCTTTCTTGAATGAGAGATTCTTGATGAAACGAATAATCAAGAAAGGGTATTTGGTAACTATTCTGGAACAATTAAAAATAAACAGTTGAAATTTTTCTGACAGATGGCGCAAGCCATCAGTAACCTTCGGTTAAACGATGCCTTTTTCTCATTTTATACACCTGATCCCAGTACAATTTCACTTTTGTACTATTTCTTCTCATATACGAATATAGACATATTCTCTCATCTTTTCTATATTTAACCTTCTTATATAACCTTATATGAACGATGTAATAAAGTAATTTCAATCTCAATATATATATAACTTTCTCAAACCCTGTCTTTCTTTTATCTTCCCTGGCCTGGGGAATCTAACCTTTTTTGAACAACCTTCGTGGCGTGCAGTACCTTGGTACGTTGCTACAGTGCATTGCGGCTTGTCTGATTGCTAAATCAATTTTTAGGCTCAAAAATCATACACTTTGGTTAGTATCCCGTTAAACCATATTCTCTCTCCCTCTTATATGGACATTGTAATAAATCAGTTTTAATCTCAATCTCTTTCTCTCTTTATCTATTTCAGGAGACTATTAATTGGTTTAATTATATGCCTAATTGAAAATTAGAAACTATTATAGACGCGTAAGATTCTTTTCGAAATTAAACAATTTCTACTGCCCTTACTGTAATGGAAAAATTAATGGGAGGGTTCACCACTGATGAACCAGGCCCTTTTAATAATGTTTCCATTGCAGTAAGGGCAGTAGAAATTGTTTAATTTCAAAAAGAATCTTATGCGTCTATAATAGTATCGAATTTTTATAACAGATGGCGTGCTAGTGTATCGTAATATATGTCTAATTAATATTTTCAAAGTTTAACATATTCTTATTTGACTGTTCGATTTTACTTTCAAATCAAACTTCTCAAATTAGAAATAATTAGTTGAAATAATAATAATGCAATTTAGAAGACTCACCCAAACTTTGTGGGGACCAAGTGAAGGGTGATTCAGTGTACTCGACCCTTTTTTTTTATTTATTTCCCCGAGTTAATCTTTTTAGAAGAACCCGCTGTTTGTTCTGGGGCCGTCTTAATTACAGAAGAAAGATTTTTATTGGAGCTTTTTTAGATTTGCCATTGATGCTATTCGGTTGAACGGATATGTGTTTGGATCAAAACATTTCCCAGGTGGGGGTGAAATTCTTTTTAACAGCTAAAAAAAAATAAATAAAGTCTTCTGATAACTCTTAAAAAGAGCTATATAGGCTAATAAGAGATTTTATTATTATAAAGTTTTTTTACGTCGTTTTATTTTTATTGTTGAGAAGTTAAAAGGGCAATTTATTATATACACTGGTCCGCAAAATTAAAGGAACAACATATTTTTACATTTATCTAAAATTTTATTGAACATTTATCAATGAAATTTTATACACAAATTTATTTTTCCATTATTGATTAGAATGCCCGAAATCAAAGAATTCTAACACGTATTTTATGCTAATTAGCCGGTCAAGCAATGATCTTCTTGCAGTCAGCGCATAAATATCTTGGATATTGTTGTTAATATGGGGTGTGATCGCCTTTAGCTGATAGACAGGCTCTACATCGGTGACCTATACTAAGAATTAGGGAGTTTATCAGCTCCTGTGGAATCAACGCCCACTCTTGTGTTAAGGCTGTTTCTAGCTCATGGGTGCTTCTAGGAGGGGGTTGGAGGGATGAGATCCGCTGTCCTAGGTTGTCCCATACATGCTCAATGGGATTTAGGTCTGGGGATCGAGCTGGCCAATTCATCCGAGCAATTAAATGGTTTTGGAGAAAAGTGTCGACCACACCAGCCCTATGTGGACGGGCATTATCATCCATTAGAAGAAAGTTTTCTCCCATTTCCAATGCTTGAGGCATCACATATGCTGCCACGATCTCGTCCCGATACCTCTGTCCAGTCAGGGTTCCTTACCGAAAAATATGGAGTGCTGTGCGACCGCCCAAGAAGATTCCAGCCCAGACCATAAAACCTTGGTTTCTGTAGGGATCCCTTTCAACCATATTCCGGGGATTATTTCTGGTTCCTACCTCTCTCTAGACAAAGAAACGACGAGAATCGCTGTTTAGAGAGAATCTGGACTCATCAGTGAACATTACACGCCTCCATTCATCTGGATTCCAGGCGCATGTTGTCTACACCCAAGTTTCCTTGCTCTCTTTTGAGGTGGTGTCAATGGCACATGAATTATTGGTCGTCGAGCAGAGGCCCTTCTTGTGAAGCCTTCTGCGTATTGTATCAGTTGATACTAAGACTTCTGTAGGTGCATTGAGGTCATTTCGTAGTTGCGATGCTGTCATTCTTCTATTGCGACGCACAAGGAGACTCAAATAACGATTTTGATTTAACGTTGTGACCCTTGGCCGTCCTTCTCTGGGTGTTCTGGCAACATTAGCTGTCGTTTGGATTTTTTTTCCAAAGCCTTGAGACAACGTTTCTTGTCACTCCAAGTCATCTTGCTACTTCTGCCTGTGATTGGCCTGCTTCCATCCTTCCAATAGCTTGCCATTTTTTTCTTGTGATAAATGTTGCCTATAAGCCATGAAAACTTTAAAAAACAAAAAGGCTCAATAAAAATCTAGTGGAGCGTGAAATTAGGACGCTTTGAGAAAGACTCAGGCACGTGCTGGAGGTGGAGTCAACGCAGACGGTGGTATTTTGCATATTGGGAACATCTTTATTTGTTTTTTTTTTTTTGTTTTACATACTCTCTTAATTCATGGAAGCTTTTGAATATACCAAAACTTGATATATATTCCTTGATATAACTTTTTTTTCTTAAACATGTATTGTTCCTTTAATTTTGCGGACCAGTGTATTATTGTTAATGATCTCATTGTATTTGTCTCTTTCTCTTTTTATACGATGAATATATTATATTTTGTGAGAGAGAGATTGAAACTTCTTTATTTCATCATTCATATAAAGCGTTATATATGGTAAATATTCATAATTAAATACGCGAGAGAGAGATATATACACTCATGAACAAAACTTATGTAAGTTGGAAGTGTTTAATGTCGCCGGTCGTCTGTTTATTTGAAGGAGACAGAGATAATTTTGTTCATACTTAGTTATCTTGTATGTCTTCAATAAAAGCCACTGTAATATCTTTCAGAGTTATTGTCTGAAACCCGATATACATGCTAAAAGGTACAACTTCCTTAAGTTTTGTCTATGAGTGTATCTTTCAGAGTTATTGTATGAATCCTGATATACATGCTAAAAGGTACAACTTCCTTAAGTTTTGTCCATGAGTGTATCTTTCAGAGTTATTGTATGAATCCCGATATACATGCTAAAAGGTACAACTTCCTTAAGTTTTGTCCATGAGTGTATCTTTCAGAGTTATTGTATGAATCCCGATATACATGCTAAAAGGTACAACTTCCTTAAGTTTTGTCCATAAGTGTATATTTCAGAGTTATTGTCTGAATCCCGATATACATGCTAAAAGGTACAACTTCCTTAAGTTTTGTCCATGAGCGTATCTTTCAGAGTTATTGTATGAATCCCGATATACATGCTAAAAGGTACAACTTCCTTAAGTTTTGTCCATAAGTGTATCTTTCAGAGTTATTGTAGGAATCCCGATATACATGCTAAAAGGTACAACTTCCTTAAGATTTGTCCATGAGTGTATATTTCAGAGTTATTGTCTGAATCCCGATATACATGCTAAAAGGTACAACTTCCTTAAGTTTTGTCCATGAGTGTATCTTTCAGAGTTATTGTACGAATCCCGATATACATGCTAAAAGGTACAACCTTCTTAAGTTTTGTCCATAAGTGTATCTTTCAGAGTCATTGTATGAATCCCGATATACATGCTCAAAGGTACAACTTCCTTAAGTTTTGTCCATGAGTGTATCTTTCAGAGTTATTGTATGAATCCCGATATACATGCTAAAAGGTACAACTTCCTTAAGTTTTGTCCATAAGTGTATCTTTCAGAGTTATTGTATAAATCCCGATATACATGCTAAAAGGTACAACTTCCTTAAGTTTTGTCCATGAGTGTATCTTTCAGAGTTATTGTATGAATCCCGATATACATGCTAAAAGGTACAACTTCCTTAAGTTTTGTCCATAAGTGTATATTTCAGAGTTATTGTCTGAATCCCGATATACATGCTAAAAGGTACAACTTCCTTAAGTTTTGTCCATGAGTGTATCTTTCAGAGTTGTTGTACGAATCCCGATATACATGCTAAAAGGTACAACCTTCTTAAGTTTTGTCCATAAGTGTATCTTTCAGAGTCATTGTATGAATCCCGATATACATGCTTAAAGGTACAACTTCCTTAAGTTTTGTCCATGAGTGTATCTTTCAGAGTTATTGTATGAATCCCGATATACATGCTAAAAGGTACAACTTCCTTAAGTTTTGTCCATAAGTGTATCTTTCAGAGTTATTGTATGAATCCCGATATACATGCTAAAAGGTACAACTTCCTTAAGTTTTGTCCATGAGTGTATATTTCAGAGTTATTGTCTGAATCCTAATAAACATGCTAAAAGGTACACTTCCTTAAGTGTTGTCCGTAAGTGTATATTTCAGAGTTATTGTATGAATCCCGATATACATGCTAAAAGGTATAACTTCCTTGAGTTTTGTCCATGAGTGTATATTTCAGAGTTATTGTCTGAATCCTGATATACATGCTAAAAGGTACGACTTCCTAAAGTTTTGTCCATGAGTGTATATTTCAGAGTTATTGTCTGAATCCTAATAAACATGCTAAAAGGTACAACTTCCTTAAGTTTTGTCCATGAGTGTATCTTTCAGAGTTATTGTACGAATCCCGATATACATGCTAAAAGGTACAACCTTCTTAAGTTTTGTCCATAAGTGTATCTTTCAGAGTCATTGTATGAATCCCGATATACATGCTTAAAGGTACAACTTCCTTAAGTTTTGTCCATGAGTGTATCTTTCAGAGTTATTGTATGAATCCCGATATACATGCTAAAAGGTACAACTTCCTTAAGTTTTGTCCATAAGTGTATCTTTCAGAGTTATTGTATAAATCCCGATATACATGCTAAAAGGTACAACTTCCTTAAGTTTTGTCCATGAGTGTATCTTTCAGAGTTATTGTATGAATCCCGATATACATGCTAAAAGGTACAACTTCCTTAAGTTTTGTCCATAAGTGTATATTTCAGAGTTATTGTCTGAATCCCGATATACATGCTAAAAGGTACAACTTCCTTAAGTTTTGTCCATGAGTGTATCTTTCAGAGTTGTTGTACGAATCCCGATATACATGCTAAAAGGTACAACCTTCTTAAGTTTTGTCCATAAGTGTATCTTTCAGAGTCATTGTATGAATCCCGATATACATGCTTAAAGGTACAACTTCCTTAAGTTTTGTCCATGAGTGTATCTTTCAGAGTTATTGTATGAATCCCGATATACATGCTAAAAGGTACAACTTCCTTAAGTTTTGTCCATAAGTGTATCTTTCAGAGTTATTGTATGAATCCCGATATACATGCTAAAAGGTACAACTTCCTTAAGTTTTGTCCATGAGTTTATATTTCAGAGTTATTGTCTGAATCCTAATAAACATGCTAAAAGGTACACTTCCTTAAGTGTTGTCCGTAAGTGTATATTTCAGAGTTATTGTATGAATCCCGATATACATGCTAAAAGGTATAACTTCCTTGAGTTTTGTCCATGAGTGTATATTTCAGAGTTATTGTCTGAATCCTGATATACATGCTAAAAGGTACGACTTCCTAAAGTTTTGTCCATGAGTGTATCTTTCAGAGTTATTGTCTGAATCCCGATATACATGCTAAAAGGTACGACTTCCTAAAGTTTTGTCCATGAGTGTATCTTTCAGAGTTATTGTATGAATCCCGATATACATGCTGAAAGGTACAACTTCCTTAAGTTTTATCCATAAGTGTATCTTTCAGAGTTATTGTCTGAATCCCGATATACATGCTAAAAGGTATAACTTCCTTAGGTTTTGTCCATGAGTGTATACCAACTATAGACTTAAGTCCACCGTTAGTTGAAATGAAGAGTATCCATAAGACTAATTGATTTTTATATAAATTTCTTTCATTCTTCAACTTACAGAATACGATTCGTATTGTACACCATTGCTGTCTAAACATTCTTTTGTATTTTTCTATTGTTCTTTGAGTGGAAGAAATGCGCTGGAGGTACACTCAATGAAATTTCTGCAATTACACATAAAGCCTTTTTTAAGACAGTTGTCTTATATAGATTATCCTCTCTCATTGCTGGCTGGTAACAAAATTTGTACAATTACATATTTCCACAATGTCGCTAACCACCATCATCAAGTACAAATATATAAACTACATATCTATTGATCTAGTGGTGGATTACATCGCTGGGAAGGTTCAACACTGATGAGCCAAACCTTCTCCCAATTATTTTCCATATAGAATTTACTAATTATAGAAATTCAGCTTTATTACAAAATACCGTTGATTTTCTCCAACCAATGTATATTAAATTGTACTTAAAGCGCACTTCTCCCTTCAAATATGTATTAAAACAATGCAACCTGTTGGTCACCCCAGTAAAAAACATAAAAGTGGTAATAAAGGAAGAGCCACAACACCATTTTTAACAAATTCAGACAGAAGACAACTTGTATACATTTGCCTTTTTAACTAGGGCGATAAGCAAAGTGCTTTCGGGGCTCATTAATCATCCAATTATTTTAGCAGCCCCGTAAATAAAGATATTTCCAGCAAAGTGCATTGTTAATGACTTTTTAAAGGGAGTGGTGCCTCTTTGTTATATGAATACTATCCTTTCTCTACTTTAATTATGTATTGATTTGGGTAAATGATTTCATAAAGATATATCTTACACTCCATTTCAACGACAATGATGCTATTCAGTAAAGTCTAACACTTCCCATGATATATCATAAGATAAAATAATAAACATATTTTTAGATACTTCTGGATCTCCCCTGGAGGTTGAGTTTTGTAATCCTGTCTTTTTTCTATCATAAAGATGGTAGCCCTGCGAGATGTTAGCTCATCAGATTGATAATCTGTAGAGGACGTTTAAAAATTATTATCCCTAGTACACGTGATATACAGGCGATGATAATCATGATTGGTAGAAGTTGGAGACTGCTTTTACTGTAAATACACCACATGTCTACAGGTGTAGAAAGCAATTCGACTTTGGCACTTACAAATGCGTCAGAGATCGTTTGTTTACTTGCACACATTAGTGAGATCGTACTTATTCAAGAACATGGGTCCATTGGAACAATTTGTATTCAGAAAAAAGTGTCCAATACGGGATTCGATTCCGGGTTGTGGTTTTCTGAAATCGACGGTTTATACCACTTGTTCACCGACCCCCATATATATTTACACAAAAAAAAAGTCTAAATTATTTTTAATAATCTACATATTCACAAAATTCCAGTATGAGGTTATGGATAAATGGTATCCTTGTACGAAAAGAGGCTTTTTCTTCTGATTTTTGCAAATTTGATCAATTTCATAACCCTTATCTTAAGATGTTATAAATCGAGGCCGTCCCTGTACTGCCATAGCCGGTAAACTATGGTATACATGTTGTTGCTTAGGTGATGGGCCAAAATTCATTATTTTTAAATTCATTTTTAACTGAAGAAATTCCTCTTTTGTTACATATTCCAAAATGTTTTCACTTTTCAATAAAGGCAGCATGAAATTATTTTAAAATAAACAGAAGCACCATAACAATATAAAAATTCTGAAACCATTATATAGTTTTAACAACCAAAATCCTTATCTTTGCAAAGACTCTTACAATATGACATTGAGCATTTTTTAAATCTTTTTTAACGAATCAGAGTTGAAACAACTTTTAGAAAAATGACCTAAACTAATTATTGATTTAAAAAAACTAAAGGAGATATGGATCAAATATTTCACATGGTTAAAATAAATTATTTTCAAGCAACCACTAAACTAATTAAACTTTACACTTATTTTTCTTCTCACCACAAATTGATTTTAATTATTTAGAAAAAAAAATGTTTCTCTCACCAAATTTTCAAGATAAATATTGAATTTTCGGAGGAAAGAGTCATATCTGATGAAATATTGGGGGGAGAATCTAAAATTAAGTATATTTCTTAAACTTGAGAAATATTAAATTAACTTTTGGAAAAATGTACCCTATATACGAGTATATATATATGTATATAGAAATGTATTTAATTTCTACATTCTTGCATATCTGGTTTATATATGATGCAAAAGAGCAATCCATACTTAAATCACACATTAGATAATTAAATATAATTTGTTGTTAAATTGAAGGAAATTTTAAATAATACTTCATTTGAATAATCAAATAAGTATTTAGAGACAATTTTGCATATCTGGTTTACATAAGATGCAATAGAGCACAATCCATACTTAAATCATTAGATAATTGAATATAATTTGTTGTTAAATTGAAGGAAATTTTGAATAATACTTCATTTGAATAATTAAATAAGTATTTAGAGACAAATTTGCATATCTGGTTTACATATGATGCAATAGAGTACAATTCAAACTTAAATCATTAGATAAATAAATATAATTTGGTGTTAAATTGAAGGAAATTTTGATTAATATTTTATTTGAATAATTAAATAAGTATTTAGAGACAATTTTGCATATCTGGTTTACATATGATGTAATAGAGCATAATCCATACTTAAATCATTAGATAATAAAATATAATTAATACACAAAAATTAAAGGAAATTTTAAATAATATATTTTTTTTAAATTAATCAAATAAGTATTTAGAGACAAATTTGCATATATGGTTTACATATGATGCAATAGAGCACAATCCATACTTAAATCATTAGATATTTAAATTTAATTAATACTTGAAAATTAAAGGAAACTTTAAATATTACTTTATTTTTGAACAATTAAATAAGTATTCACACACACAGGGACAAATTTGCATATCTGGTTTGCATATGATGCAATTAAATACAATCCATTCATAAATAATTAGATGATTAAATATAATTAATGCTTAAATTAAAGGATATTTTTGAATAATATTTTATTTGAACAATTAAATAAGTATTTAGACACCAAATGTCATAACAATTTCGCAGCAATTTGTATCAACCAATAAAAATAATCACACAATTTGATATATAAATCGCGAACCAATATATGCTTTTTTATTATATAATATGATGCGAAATATATTCGATATTTCAGTTTCTTCTTGTCATGTTTCTTTGAAAGAAATAAACTATTAAACACGTTATTTCATTTTAAAAATAAAACCAAAATTCTAATGTTCTTACTGAGATTATAATATTGGTAGGGCCTGGCTCATCAGTGGAGAACCATCCAAACAGTTTCGCCAGTTTATTCAGAGATATTTAAGGTCTTGTATGAATTGTTGGTGGAAGAGCATTGCTCTATGCAAATATATATATGTAATTCTATCCATAACGCTTATATTTACATAATAGGACTAAATACCAAGATTCCAACCTACAGTATCGGATATATAAACAGAATCATCCAATACACTAGTATAGCTCTAAGAAGTGATATAGATTATTTTTTACTAACGAACCTTTTTTGCTTATCCCTAGTACACGTGGTACAGGCCATGATAATTATGGTGGGTAGAAGTAGGCGAATGTAAGTGCACCACATTACTACACATGTAAAAAGCAGTTCGACTTTGTACTTACAAATGTACCAGAGACTGGTTTGGTTACTTACACTCGCTGGTGGGGTTGGACTTTCGTAAGAATCGAAGGCCATTGTTAGTTTTTTAATTCAGAAAAAAAGTGTCCAAAGCGGGAATCGAACCCGGGTCGTAGCGGTCGAAAGCCAAAGGTTTAGACCATCCTTCCACCGACCCCCCAATAACGAACCTATAGATAGTAATAATAAACAAACTTTAATCACGAGAGTTACAAAAAGGAGGCTTAATACACCGCAACTATATTTATCATTTTTAATTTGTCGAAGCTCGCAAAGCTGTGTTAATGAATAATGAATTATTGCGAGAGGTTAAGTTCTCTCTATTTTATGGAATACAATGCCTTGCTGTGTACTGATAGAGATCTAATTTCTTTCCATTCTATCTCTCCCACTCTGTGGGCATGGACTCTAACAGTCCATGGTTGGCGTAGTCTTTCCTGTGATGAAAAACGTCAATGAAGAAATTCTACATATGTATGTTATATTAAAATATTATTTTATTTATATATAAATTATATTTCATAGATTCAAATACTCTGTTAAATCGACCGCCAGAGGTCATTCTTCCCCTATGAAAATTCATTGTTGTTGTTTCCCGATGTCCGACTCAAACCTTTTGTACATTATGTAAATAAGTTTTCTTTTTTTTTTATTCTTACGCCTTAAGCCAGACATTACTTTTACCAAATTATGTTTTTATATACATTAAATCGATTTGCTTACTGTAGATATAGGGCATTCTCTTGAATTAAGTTTATGTTATATATTTCTTTATTTTTAATACGGATGTTTTGAGCAATTACAAAAATTCATATTGCTGGAGCATTGGTGTTGGCCCTTCCAGACATCGTTTTATGCATTTTTTAGTAATTTGGTAGTTTCCTTTGCGAAGGTTAGGATTAAACTCATAGAAAATTAAATCCAAAAGACAAAAAAACCTCTCGCAATCAGTATCTTTTATTATTACAAATAACGGACGCTATCTTTCGAACAATTAGTTCTTCAAAGGGCGTTCTTACAAAACGAAATCAGATTCTTATTAATATATAGAGGTAATAGAAAAAATATATACAAATATTCGCTCAAAGATATGCTAAAAGGTAAATTAGAGAATTGAAAAATAATCAGATATGCAAAAACTTCTTTAAAACTAAATTAAGTTTAAAACTAAGTGGGGAAGGGGGGGACATAGCAGAATTCGTTCTTCAAATTCTTTTAAAAAAGGCAGCGGAACTGTTCCGGGACATCTATTCTTCTGTTTATGCTGTCTTTACAACCAGAAACTAAGGATTCCAAAATTAATCTTTCCCCTTTGTATCTGATGTTGTTGTAATGGCAGATGGGGTTATCCAGATCAAAACTATGTCCTGTGTTTAACGTGTGTTGGTACAGAAGGGATCTGGGGTCTTTTGAGCTGATATTGTATTTGTGTTCTTTGATTCGGTTTTCGATTTTTCTGCCTGTTTCTCCTACATAAACGGATTCACAATCGTTGCAGGCAACCGAATAGATCGCGTTGCTTTTATGTTGAACATCATGTTTAACTCCTGGTTTGGTAATGGGGTTCCTCAGTATATGTCCTGTTGTGTTTGTGCTGCGATAGGTGAACTGGATTCCATATTTCCTCAAATCATGGGCTATTCGCTGATTGGTAGGGGAGAAATCTATAAAACCCCTGGTTCTGTTAACTGTGAGGGTAACCTTTCTGAACGGGATGAATGTATGTTTTCTTATAAAGTCTGGTGGGTATCCAAATGTCCGTAGATTATTGTAAATATTCTCTTTTTCTTTTTCTTTTGAAGCTCGAAGGGAACAATGGGTATGGAGTCTCTTAGTTAGGGTTTTGACAACTGATATTTTGTAAGAGACTGGACTGTAGGAGTTAAACTGGATATATGATGGTTTGGCGGTGTCTTTGTAATAGACAGTTGTTTGGAAACTGTTCCTATTTCTAAAAATGAGGGCATCCAGATATGGTAAGGTGTGGTTTTCTTCTCTTTCTATTGTAAACTTAATTTCTGGGTGGTAACTGTTAAGGGTGTCAAGGATGGCTTGGTCCGCTCCAAGGTGATATTCACCATATATATCATCAATATATCGTCGCCATTTCTTAATCCCCAGATTTTCTCGACTGTTAATCCAGCCATCTATTGTCAGTAGAACAATTTCTGCTACTGTAAGGGAAAGGGGGCTACCCATGGGTGACCCCTTAATCTGCCTGTAAATCTGGTTCTGATATGTAAAATTATTAATGGAGAGGCAAGCCTTGACCATGGTACAAATTGTATCAATATTGTCGAGTTCTGCCTTCACAAGTATCTCCCGTAGGTTGCTGATTATAAGATCATGAGGGAGGCAGAGGAAGAGGCAATAAAGAAAAAAAAAGAAAAAAGAGAATATTTACAATAATCTACGGACATTTGGATACCCACCAGACTTTATAAGAAAACATACATTCATCCCGTTCAGAAAGGTTACCCTCACAGTTAACAGAACCAGGGGTTTTATAGATTTCTCCCCTACCAATCAGCGAATAGCCCATGATTTGAGGAAATATGGAATCCAGTTCACCTATCGCAGCACAAACACAACAGGACATATACTGAGGAACCCCATTACCAAACTAGGAGTTAAACATGATGTTCAACATAAAAGCAACGCGATCTATTCGGTTGCCTGCAACGATTGTGAATCCGTTTATGTAGGAGAAACAGGCAGAAAAATCGAAAACCGAATCAAAGAACACAAATACAATATCAGCTCAAAAGACCCCAGATCCCTTCTGTACCAACACACGTTAAACACAGGACATAGTTTTGATCTGGATAACCCCATCTGCCATTACAACAACATCAGATACAAAGGGGAAAGATTAATTTTGGAATCCTTAGTTTCTGGTTGTAAAGACAGCATAAACAGAAGAATAGATGTCCCGGAACAGTTCCGCTGCCTTTTTTAAAAGAATTTGAAGAACGAATTCTGCTATGTCCCCCCCTTCCCCACTTAGTTTTAAACTTAATTTAGTTTTAAAGAAGTTTTTGCATATCTGATTATTTTTCAATTCTCTAATTTACCTTTTAGCATATCTTTGAGCGAATATTTGTATATATTTTTTCTATTACCTCTATATATTAATAAGAATCTGATTTCGTTTTGTAAGAACGCCCGTTGAAGAACTAATTGTTCGAAAGCTAGCGTCCGTTATTTGTAATAATAAAAGATACTGATTGCGAGAGGTTTTTTGTCTTTTGGATTTAATTTTATGCGCAAGTTCTTTGATCTTAGAATGAACCCGAAAAACCTTGAATATACTGAATTTTATAAAACGAAATTATATAGGAAGTCACTCAGCCTAGCCAGGTGGAGAAATAATCTACAGTTCAACAAGAAATGTCAGGAAGTGAATTTTATTCCCCCTTCCCTCAGAATTAGAGATCCGGTTGGGAATGTTTTTTTCTGAACGGAAGATAGAGAATCTTAGAAAAGATCTACTTAAGGCGAGGATCAAAGGGTGTCACTCCATGATAAGATTTCTTGGTAAAACAATTAAAGAACTAATTTCCCTATTATCGAGTACACTATCAAGGAAAGCCATGGCAGAATTACTTATAAACATCACAAGAGCAGTTGATTCACAGAATCTCAGAATATCCAAGAAACATCATGATAAATTCCGGTTTTGGGAAAAGAAATATAACTTTCCAGCAGATACTTTAGGAAATACAATAGTTAACCTCACCGATCATGTTTTTTCCCCATCAGAAGAGAATTTACTACGAAATGGCCTAAAAAACAGAATACCGACCGAAACTGACCCTTTCAGAACCATTGGTTCAATCGAATCCGTAATCCAAACTTTCAACCATGTACAGAAATCAGAGATAAGGAACATAGTCGCCGCTAAAATTAACAGAAGGGGTACATTTGATATAAAACCTAAGAAACAATTCTTCCAAGCGATTAAAGCGGACATTTGGATACCCACCAGACTTTATAAGAAAACATACATTCATCCCGTTCAGAAAGGTTACCCTCACAGTTAACAGAACCAGGGGTTTTATAGATTTCTCCCCTACCAATCAGCGAATAGCCCATGATTTGAGGAAATATGGAATCCAGTTCACCTATCGCAGCACAAACACAACAGGACATATACTGAGGAACCCCATTACCAAACCAGGAGTTAAACATGATGTTCAACATAAAAGCAACGCGATCTATTCGGTTGCCTGCAACGATTGTGAATCCGTTTATGTAGGAGAAACAGGCAGAAAAATCGAAAACCGAATCAAAGAACCCAAATACAATATCAGCTCAAAAGACCCCAGATCCCTTCTGTACCAACACACGTTAAACACAGGACATAGTTTTGATCTGGATAACCCCATCTGCCATTACAACAACATCAGATACAAAGGGGAAAGATTAATTTTGGAATCCTTAGTTTCTGGTTGTAAAGACAGCATAAACAGAAGAATAGATGTCCCGGAACAGTTCCGATGCCTTTTTTAAAAGAATTTGAAGAACGAATTCTGCTATGTCCCCCCCTTCCCCACTTAGTTTTAAACTTAGTTTAGTTTTAAAGAAGTTTTTGCATATCTGATTATTTTTCAATTCTCTAATTTACCTTTTAGCATATCTTTGAGCGAATATTTGTATATATTTTTTCTATTACCTCTATATATTAATAAGAATCTGATTTCGTTTTGAAAGAACGCCCGTTGAAGAACTAATTGTTCGAAAGCTAGCGTCCGTTATTTGTAATAATAAAAGATACTGATTGCGAGAGGTTTTTTGTGTTTTGGATTTAATTTTATGCGCAAGTTCTTTGATAATAGAAAATTATGTCATTTATTTACCAGTGCTTTATCCCGTACTTCACAGCGTTAAATGTCCTCATATATTTTGTTATTTTTATTGATAATTTGGTACACTCACGGAGAAACTCTCAACACGATTTCATGTTCTTGCCTAATGTATTTAATAGGAAAAAGTACTTTAATTTCGTTTTCACAGTCATTCATTTCTAAATTCATCCCGAATATAACAGTTGGCAAATTTACTATGGCAGTAATTTTATTAACTAATTTGATAAATACAGTTCGGTTTCGCATTTTAAGTTTGTATATTTTACTCAAAGAATTGCTTTCATCAGATTTATTAAAACTCTCAATCAACTGATCAATGTCTTTTCATCAGGTAATTTTATGATCGTGTCTTTCTTTGTATTGATAATTTTGGTAATTTCTGCTTTATTCCTATTCTTGGCGTAGATGTTTTACATATTCACAGACTAATATATTTATTTTCTCTTTGGGGGGTTTTATATGCAATTTTTTAATTAGCTCTTGATACAATTTCATCAGGTGCCAATTTTCGAAAGCAATTGTAAATATTTGGATTTCTTTTTTTTTTGTCTCTTTCGATTTTATTTATGTGTTCTTTTTAAAAATATTTGTTTTTATTTGTGGTGTTTTAAATAATAATAGTTATGTTTTAGATAAATTGTCGAGATATGCAAATAAGGTTTTGCATAGTGTTTGTTTGTTTGTATGTTAATTATTTTTATGTATATATATATGTATCATTAAATTGTAAATATTCAGTCATATTAGTGTTATGAAACAATAAAGGTTTTATCTCTAACTTAGTGGATCTCGGTGACCTGGAGTAGTTGTAAGAGACACAACATTGGCGACGAAGGAAAAGTGAGTGAACAATGATGAACATTGAACAATTCAACCCAAACAATGGAAATGAAATCTCAAGTTATTTAGAGCGCTTTGAATCCTATTGCATAGCGAATGATATAGTAAAGGTTGTTAAAAAGAAGGCAACATTTTCTCGCTATGTGGAAGAGAAACGTATAATATAATACGGACGTTGACCTCTCCCAAGAATCCATTGGAAACAGAGTGGGAGGAGGTGGTAACAAGGATTAAAAAATACTTTGATCCAACGCCAAATATAATAGTGCAGCGTTTTAAATTTACGAAAAGGCTTCAAATGCCAAATGAAACAATATCTGAATTTATAACAGCTCTAAAGAAAATTGCCGAGAAGTGTGAATTCCCTGATTTGGAAGATAGGTTGCGTGATGCCCTAGTATGCGGTATTCTAAACGGGGAGATACAATCAATGCTGTTAATGAACAGTATGCTAACATTTAAAGTGGCTCAAGAAATGGCATTGTCACATGAGGCTGCGGTAAAGAACGTTGCAGAAATTAAAGATGGAAAACCTCAGGAAGAAATGAATGTAATGGGAAGAGCTGTTAAGGTGAGACGGAGGAATGAGAAGATTTTTAAATGTTTCCGCTGTGGATACACAAATCACAGAGAAGAGCAATGTTTCTTTAAAGATAAAAGATGTTTTAAATGCCAGAAGTTAGGGCATATATCTAGGGTCTGTAAGAACGGGAACTGGAGGAGCGATAGTAATAATTGCTCGATAGATGAGGAGGCAGAGGCAACTAATGGCCTTTTTAATATAAATCAAGTGAAGGACACAAGTAACATGCGGAATTATATGGTAAAAGTACGGACTAGCGGTCGAGATATGAATATGCTCATTGACTCAGGAACAGGGAAAAATATTATTTCTGAGAAGACGTATATAGAAACTTGGGTGAAGTCAGAAAGGCCTAGAATAGAGAAGGATTCTACCAAGTTAGTGCAATGGAACAGACAGAGGTTATCCATTCTGGGTAAAATAAAGGCCGACGTAAAAGTGAACAAAAGAAGTATCACAATGGAATTGCTTGTGATCGAAGGTCCGGGCCCAAATCTGATTGGAAGGGAGACGTTTGACCAGATTGGAATTGGTCTTGAATGGATAAATTATGGCGACAGTGTATGTCAAATCAATGAGGTAATTATGGAAAACGGAGTGACAGCAAAAAGACACCAAGACCAATTGATGAGAAGAGTCAAGGGAGAAGTATCGGAGGATGTGGAGAAGAAGGAGGAGTGTAACACCAAAAGAAGGGGGGAACAAATGAATGACCCAAACGAATCACCGGAAAGGCTGGAGGAAACACCTGGGCCAAGTAGACCAATAAGAAACCGGAGACTCCCCGAATACTTAAAAGATTGTGTAACAAATTGGGGGTGAGAAGATGTGGTGTTTTGAATAACAATAGTTATGTTTTAGATAAATTGTCGAGATATGCAAATAAGGTTTTGCATAGTGTTTGTTTGTTTGTATGTTAATTAATTTTATGTATATATATGTATCATTAAATTGTAAATATTCAGTCATATTAGTGTTATGAAGCAATAAAGGTTTTATCTCTAACTTAGTGGATCTCGGTGACCTGGAGTAGTTGTAGAGACACAACAATTAAATACCGAATATATATCTTTGATCGATATTTATTAGCGGATGTATATAGAGAATAATTTTGTTGATTTTGCATTTATTTTTTTTTAATTCGGTATAGTTAGATTGAAATAGAATTTAGGGTGGTTTGGTTCTGTTGCTCTGTTGTTATTGCGAAGTTTTAATTTAGGCTTCCTTCTTGAACTTTATATATTTGTAATGGACAAATATTTAGAAATTAGTAGTTTTAAATTTGTTTATTGATTAAAAGGGTAAAAAAAGGTGCTAACTTTTTTTAATGTCTAAAGTGATTGAAAGAACACGTAAACTCAACCCTTGATAGTTGCGTGCGTGTTGCATTTTGACCACACGGTCGAAACACTAATGATTAAACTGTTTCCGTGTCTTAGCTCCATACCAAAAAGATTGTTTCTAGTGGCTTCAATGAACTGTGGTGGAATGTGATTAAGAAACTAATCCTTTTAATGCTCTTTGCTAAATTTCGACAATGTTAAACTACACATTCCGAGTCAGAAATTGGCAACTTTTCTTTCCATATAAATATCTATATAGGTAAATTGGTTTAATTTAGCATCAACTGAGGTACAACATTTTATTGACTAAATTTCTCCATTCGTTTTTCTCATCACACTATATATATATGTGATAAGATCCTGTCGACTTTCAATGTGACAATATAATAATAATGTGGGGAGAAAGAGAAATAATCACACCACGATTTGGTAGAGGAATTTGGAAGGCAACCAGAGAGAGATGGAGATGGCGGGCCCGGCTGCCCGCCGGACGGCCGTTTTGTCGAATACAATCTCTAACTGTCTTAATTAGTCCTGAGGTTCTACGAAATGGGCCCCTTGGAATGTGGCTGATATCTCAAGTGACCGGACACCATATCCTGTCCCAATAGTCCCGAGAATTCCGGGCCTCTTGGAATGTCGCTAGTTGCTCAGATGACCGTACTTTAGCTGCCTTCTCTCTCTGGTTGACTGTAGGTTTACTTTATTATTCCTGGAAGGGTAATATTATGACATATGGCCCCGGTTGAAGAAGGCTGAACATGGTTTGAGTATACTTAAAGCTGGAGAAGCCATGAATAGAGAAAATAATTTTACAGTTGAAATTAAATATGGTAATGGTGACATAGTTTTATGTAAATAAAATATTGTATAGTACACAAGTAAATATTATTTACAGCAGTTTTACAACACCGGAGAGTTTGATATTTAAGGGAAATTTTGAAAATATCAAGGTTATAAAAGGCTATATACAACAAAATCTAATGTATTATAAGGAAAATGATATTGAGGAGTGTGAACAAGGAGAAGGGGAGTCACAAACACATGATGAAATTCTGAAGATCATTAAGACTGGGGAACTCAACACTTTAAGATATTTTTCAGGCGGACATGGCAAGAGGAAACTTGGCATGGGCTTTCTAGGCTATAGGTGTAGAGTACGAGAAATGAGGTTGAGGTTGGAAATTGCGTGAGCTCAGGACTGAGGTAAATATAGAATTACATACAATGTTAGAATTTTGGCGAACAGAGCGAGGGGAAACTTGCTTTGGGTTATTCTACCTTATCTATGCAGTTACTCGTGTAGCGAGTCCTGTTGGGAGAATCTTAATAATTATTTTCTATTATAAGTAAAATCATTTCTTATTGAAGACACTAATTACAATGAAGTCAAATTACTATAAAAAAGGTTTATGAAACTCATACGTCTCCACACAGATTCTCAACCACACCTACTCAAAGAAAATACCTATATATATATACAAACACAATCAACACCACAGAATAAATCAGTCCACAGATTAATCAAATCATAGAATGAAAATGAATATTTGAAATTATAAATATCAACAAATCTCCCCTTCAAATCTTCAATTTTCATTCCTCAAAAAGTAACTCCACCACTTAGGCAGTTCTTAATCTTGACAGCATCCACACTCTTGGTAAGATGGTCCGCTTTCATTTCTTCGGATGGGACATGCAAAACTTCAATTTTTTCATCTTCCACAATTTGTCTTATGAAGTGACACTTTCTATTCAAGTACTTCGTATTTGCTTTCATATTTTTTGATTTAATCATTGAAATAGCATTCTGGCTGTCACAATAAACAGTAATTCGATCTTTCAAATCAATTTTCATTTCTCCAATGATGTTACGTGTCCAAATCAATTCTTTAATTCCTTCAGATAAGGCTTCTAATTCACTCTCTGCAGTTGACAAGGCAACATTTCTTTGTTTATTACTTTTCCAATTAAGTAAGTTGTTTCCCATTTCTATAACAAAACCAGAATACGATCTCGCATCAGCTGTTCTGTCCCAACTCGCATCAGTATAAGTCACAATACTTGAATCTCCCCTAGAATAAATCAATTCATAATTCATAGTTCTCTTCAAATATCTTAATATCCTCTTCAATCCATTCATGTGCACCTCTCTAGGATCTTTATTAAATCTACTCATATTGCTTATAGCATAACAAATGTCCGGTCTTGTTCTAGTTGCTATGTAAATCAACTTTCCAACAATAAATTGATAGTAATTTTGATCAATCGATTTACTATTTTCAAATATATCATAATTTGTAGAAATGCATAACGGAGTTTTCGAAGGATTGCAATCACGTAAATTATAGGTTTCCAATATTTCTTCAATATATTTCTTTTGATTTATAAAAATACTATCATCCCTATATTCAAATTCCATTCCAAGAAAGTTTTTTGCAGCTCCTAAATCCGTGATATCTATCTCTCTTTTTATCCTTTTCCAAATATTTTCCTCAAAATCGTCACCAGATCCTACACTTAGTATGTCATCCACATGAATTCCCATATATAAGAAATGATTTCTAAAATTGCAATAATATAAACATGGATCATTCGCAGATTGTTTCATTCCTGCATTGGTTAATAATTCATCTAATTTCTTATTCCACATTCTACTCGCTTGTTTAAGGCCATAAATACTTTTCATTAGATAACAAATCTTGTTGTTTCCCTTTTCATATCCAGGAGGTTGAAGCATAAATATTTCCTCCTCCAAATCACCATATAAAAAAGCTGTTTGAACGTCCTTTTGCTGAGGAATACCTTTTTTCATTGCAGCTATTTTTATTAGAATTCTTATGGTCTCAGGTCTTATTGTTGGAGAATAAATTTCGTGGTAATCACTACCCAATATTTGATCATATCCAGTAGCTACTAGCCTCGCTTTGAAGTTTTTAATTGATCCATCACTATTTTTCTTATAATTGAAAAAATCCATTTACTTTTGATCAATTTTTTATCTTTAGGCCTATCTATTAATCTTCAAACTTTTAACTTATTAATCATTTGCATCTCATCTTCCATGACTTTAATCCATTGTTTTCTATCATCAGAATTCAGTGCTTCTTGGTAATACCTCGGACATTTAATCTCATAATTTCTATCAGAATTTTGGTCTTCTCTACAAAAAAAGAAAAGTTCATTTTTATCAAGATTTCTACCTCTATTATTCATTAAATAATATCCTAACTTAGCTTCATTAAATTTAACGTCTGATACTTCATGAATTTCATCCATTTCTGGTAAATATATTCTATAGCCTTTTCTTATCATACTATAGCCCATCATGATCCCTTTATGAGCTTTTGGTTCCATCTTCTTTCTCTTTTCTTTTCTAATATGAACATAAGCTTCGCTTCCGAACCTTTTTAAGTAAACAATGTTTGGTTTCCATCCTTTGTATATCTCGAAAGGAGTTGTATTCATTTCTTTGATTTTAATTCTATTATTTATATGAACAGCCACCTTAACACTCTCGCTCCAAAATTTTAAAGGTAATTTAGAATCAATTAGCATGGTTCTAGCTGACTCAACTATGGTTCTATTGAATCTTTCGGCTTTTCCATTGCTTTCAGGAGTATAAACTGTAGTAAATTCTTGTTTGATGCCCTTACTAGATAACCATCGCCTCAAATAGTTTGAAATATACTCTCCTCCATTATCATTTCTAATTCTCTTTACTTTCCTGCCAGTCTGTCTTTCCTCTTGCATAATCAAGTTTATTATGGAATCTGCTGTTTGAGATTTATTAGCAATTGGTATAACAAAAGTAAAATTACTATAGTCATCAACAATAGTGATAAAATACCTATATCTAAAAGAATCATTTAAAGGTCCAACTAGTCGGTATGCCATAGATCCAAAATATTTTCAGATTGTTTATATTGTATACTTTTGTAAGATTTTCTATGAATTTTTCCTAATGTACAAGATTCGCAATTCGCTTTGTTATTATGTAAATTTTTCAATCCTAATACAGTTGAATTATCATACATTTCTCTCAATTTCTGAAAATTTACATGAGCAAGTCTTTGATGCCATAGCATATCATCTACTTCTGCTTTTCTAGCTATTTCCATATTTAGGATTCCTTCAACTTCAAATTTATCACCATTTCTCCTTGCCTCATATAAAATCTCACCATCTTTACCCATTACCTCAGCTTTATATTTACTAAATAATACAATTAAATCATGATCCACTATTTTTGCAACCGATAATAAACCTTCTCTCAAATCAGGCACATGCAAAACATTTTTAAATTTAATGAATCCCTCATCTACATTCGACTTCATTCTTATATCTCCAATTCCCGATGATTTCATCACTGCACCCTTCTCAGCTGTTGCTATAATTCTCTCCTCCTTTTCATATTCTATAAATAACTCTTTCCCACTAACCATATGGCTAGAGGCTCCAGAATCCATTTCCATCTTATTCTCTCATTCCCTTGATCTTCCTCTTCGTAATTAACTTCACTTGTCTCCATCACATGACCTGTAGACTCTCTATAATTTCTCCTGTTTACTCCTCTCCTAGGCCCATTATATTTATGCTCTGCATTCTCTTCACTTCTATTCTTTCTACATATTTCCGATTTATGACCAAATCCTCCACATTTAAAACATTTGATCTTGCCTCTGCACTCTCTAGAAATGTGTCCCTTCTTTCCACAGTTATAACATTTGATAGCAAAATTTCGTCTTCCCGATCGGCCTTCTCTAGCTTTAGATGCAATTTCTGTTTGCCGTTTTTCTTCTTTTCTAAGTTTTAATTTTTCTTCTGTTTCCTTCAGGATTTGTCTTATAGTGTTCATATTATTTTTCCTGTCTGATTTTATAATTTTTATGTCAAAATCAAATTCAACTCTCAACCCTTCCAAAACGAAGCAAATTAACTCTCTATCTCTAATCTCATCTCCTGCTTGAATGCTTCTACTCTTTATAATCATAGCTCTATTCAAGTAATCATCCACCGTTTCATCTTCGTTCATTTTCAATTTTGACAATTCTATTCTATTTTTCATCTGTAAGTCTTCATTTTTAGATGCCATTTCTTCTCCAATTATATTCCATAATTTCTTGGCGCTTTTTTCGCTTGAATATTTTAAAATTTGAGTGTCATTCATTGTTCTGTTCATCACATTTCTAGCGATAGCATTGTCATCATCCCAGTCTTCCCAGATTTTAATTTTTTCATCAAATTTCTTGTCTGTTTCTATTGGCTTTTCCACTTCTTCTCCTTCTATAATTCTTCTCCATAATTTTAATCCCCGTAATTCACTTTCAATTCGATTTGCCCAGATCAAGTAGTTTTTGACAGAAAGTTTTTCTATTGGAGATAAATTAAAATTTTGCATCTTTTCTTTTTTCAAAAAATTTTTTAATTAATCTTGATTTGCATAAATTTAAATTCAACCGCTCTCTGCTACCAATTGTTGGGAGAATCTTAATAATTATTTTCTATTATAAGTAAAATCATTTCTTATTGAAGACACTAATTACAATGAAGTCAAATTACTATAAAAAAGGTTTATGAAACTCATACGTCTCCACACAGATTCTCAACCACACCTACTCAAAGAAAATACCTATATATATATATACATACACAATCAACACCACAGAATAAATCAGTCCACAGATTAATCAAATCATAGAATGAAAATGAATATTTCAAATTATAAATATCAACAAGTCCGAGGGGAAAATCCCGTGTGTAGGCGAGGAAGTCGCATGGACTTATAGTTAATTAGAGAAGATAAAAAAGTTCGAGATACAAAGGTAGAATATAGGCGAACAGAGCGAGGGGAAACTTGCTTTGGGCCTTTCCACCTTAATTATTTCGATACTATGAGACTTTAGTAGTTTTAACTAATTAGAGGAAAGTATGCGCGCACAGTGCCAAAAATTGGGACGAGGACGGCGTTGTCCTTTACAGGTGACAAGCTGCTCGGACACGAGGTGTTTGAACCGTCGTGGGAGCTTGTGCGAGGCGATGATTTCGCGGTGGGTTGAACGTAAAACCCATGTCTGCGCGAAATGATGACGGACCGGACAAAATCAGCGACGATGTTTAACGTACCTCCGTGGGAAATATCGGAGGTAGGCTATATCGTGCTGGTTTGGACAAGGGACAAACATAGATTTGAAGACAGGGTCCGTGTGGCGAACGTGTGGCGCGAGAAGAAAGGGCGAACTGTGCCGCTCGATGCAGATTGTTCAAGTGCGAACAAAAAGGAGTTGATAAACATCTAGCAGTTAAAGCTGGAGAAGCCAGGAATAGAGAAAATAATTTTACAGTTGAAATTAATTAAGGTAATGGTGACATAGTTTTATGTAAATAAAATATTGTATAGTACACAAGTAAATATTATTTACAAGCAGTTTTACAACACCGGAGAGTGTGATATTTAAGGGAATTTTTGAAAATATCAAGGTTATAAAAGGCTATATACAACAAAATCTAATGTATTATAACACACCAGTGGCTAGATGGTGTGGGTCGGTGGATATGCTAGAGAGAAACTACAAAATATATTATCATAAATCAAGGGTGAAGATTAGGATTTTGAAATGACACTATTGTTGGCAATAATTATCGATAATTGATTAATCAATAATTCTATAAAAGGTCCTGAGCTGGTATAAGGTTGACAAAGTTGTAAGAATGAGTGGGACATTAAGGGGAAGATAGATGAGAGTCACCAAGGGTTGGTTGTAAGCAAGGCTTACGTGGTGGTTGGAATTCTTCGACGCCTGAATTACAGAGTGAATTTTGGGTCGGTTAGGGAAAGAAATTATTTTTCGTGAGCCGTGCTTACAATTAGAAGAAGTCATATACAAAGTGGAACAAATGGTTAGGTTGTTAAAAGTCATGGCATATAGTATGTAAATATATTTTTGAATGTATAACTTGGAATGTAAATTTCTTTTGAATATATGTTGTTTTTTTTTGTGGGTGTTTTTAAATGGGAAGATAGGGATCACGTCAATTATATATAATCATTAAAATATTTATTAAAATATAAAATTAAAAGAAAGGATATATAAGGACCACGTAAAGTATCTGTTCTTGGCTTGTTCTTCTGTTTACCCTTTTTTTCTCTCGTTGTTTATCTTCTTTCATAGAAAATTATTTATAATAGTAAATTTTAAACATACTTAAAATTAAAAAAATAATAATAAGGAATATTTTCAAATATTAAATAAAAATGTTCCACAAAATTATAGGCAACATATTTGCAACAATATATAAATTAGTATGTAAATCTCTTTTGAATGTATATAAATTAGCCGTGCTGTTCAAATAGAGTAGAAGAAGAGTAGAGCAGAAGAGCTCTATAGGTGTAGCCGCTGGTTTCGTCTTCCTTTTCTTTCTTGCTTGATCACCCGAGGCAGCCCAAACTATAGCAAAACTTTGGGTAAAAGTTTTTATTTGTTAAAGGAGGTTTCTTTTTAGTTTAACCTCATATATCTTAACATTTTTTGGCGTCCCCGGGTGGGCTGCATAGGCTGGTCAAGTTGAGAAAAAAGCCTGTTGTAGAAGTCGGAGCTCAGGTTGGGAAAAAACCTGTTGTTGAAGTCGGAGCTCAGGTTGGGAAAAACCTGTTGTAGAAGTCGGAGCTCAGGTTGGGAAAAATCCTGTTGTAGAAGTTGGAGCTCAGGTTGGGAAAAAACCTGTTGTAGAAGTTGATGAAAAGGAAAGGCTTCTAGGAACAATATACGGTGAAGAAAAAAAAATGCAGAAGATTGATATATTAAAAAAGGCTGGAGCTCCCAAAAGAGCTATGTTTACTCGGTTGTCCACAGAATTTTGGAGTGAGATAGAGAAACCGGATTTCGATACAGAAAAATATAGAGTTAAATATAACCGAATTTGTGCTCTCTCTTAGGAAATAAGTGAAATTAATTCAAGGTATCAGTGGCTCCTTCTGGAGGATGAAACCATAGCGGAGGACAAAATCGAAGAAGAATTCGAGGGGTGTGAAAACTATATTCAAGGGATGTTTGACATAGAGAATAAATATTTGTCTCGGTGTAAAACCGCGAGGGTTAGGGTCGACGGCTCATTGGTGGAGTCCGCGGCGAATTCCGTTGTAAATACCGAATCTAAAAAAACTATTGGGTTGCCAAAAGTAGAGGATTGGCTCTCAAGGTGGGGGCAATTCGGTAAATATGAAGATGCAGATTTAAAGAATAAGGAAGATTCTGAAGCTGAGTCCAAAGGCGATAGAATAAGGGATTCGGAAGCTGAAACCAAGGGTAATGGAGTAAAGGATTCTAGAACTGCAATTAAAGGTTATGAATCGGTAAACAATTCTAGAGCGATAGCTGAAGGCGCTGATCAAGTGAAGATTTCAGATGATGAAACTGAATCGATTGATGATAATGAGGAAAGAGTTGTCAAAGTTCAAGCATCGAGGAAATTGGTGGAAGCAAGACCAACTGGAGATACGGAATCTAAAATAAAGGATAATTATAAGGAAACAGAATCCCAAGATTTGAAAACCATAAATAAATCTGATTATGCAGAGAATAAGGACGATAAATACAACAAGGGAAAAGATCATGATGGAAATGAAGCGAAAAATATAGATGAAGAGGATTGTACAGAGTCAAGGAACTTGGAAGAAGTAAAGCAGATAGATGCAGAACAAGGTACTGATTCAAGGGTGGAAGAAAAGCTAGATGCAGAACAAGGTACTGATTCAAGGGTGGAAGAAAAGCTAGATGCAGAACAAGGTACTGATTCAAGGGTGGAAGAAAAGCTAGATGCAGAACAAGGTACTGATTCAAAGGTGGAAGAAAAAATTATTGATCCAAAAAATTGGTTGAATGAGGGGTTCATCGAAGGAGTTAATGAAAATTCACCTGAGGTAAAAGGACACTATTTGCCCCGTCGCCTTTTGTTTAAGAGTGAGTCCAAAACGACGCCCATACGGCCAGTATTTGACGACGCTTTCTTGTGGAGGACATAACGGACTCTCCTTGAAACGGTATTTAAGGAAGATACCGAATCCACTGCAAAGAATCCCTGAGATAAGGAAAGAAATTCGGAATCTCCGGTGGTGTGTAGAATAGGCCTCAAGAGAGGCGCCATTATTTACCGCATAGGCCGGTGTTCAGGGTTGATAGTAAGACGACACCTCTCCGTCCTGTTTTCGATTACTCCTGCAGATCGTATAATGGTCTTTCTCTGAATGACTATCTAGAAAAGGAACCAATGCCAGATGCTTCCAAAGCTGATTCCAAGAAGGCCTCTGCCACTTCCTCCCAAAGCGAGAAGTCAAAAGATGAAATCCATAGACCTGGATGTTGAGGCCATGGTGTACAGTCTTTCAGGAACAGAGCTGGACAACCTCTTTGAGAGAGAGAGCAAGATGGTGGCTCAGGACAAGCTGGAGAGGGAGAGGGTGGATGCCAAAAACTCCATGGAGGAATATATATACCAGATGAGGGCAGGCCTGGAGGAGTTGTACAAGCCTTACGTGTCAGAGAGTGACCGGAGTCACATAATGAATGTTTTGAGGGAGAAAGAGAACTGGTTCTATGACGAGGGGGAGAACCAGATCAAGAGTGGCTATGTTGCCAGGGTGGACGGGCTCAAAGGAAATTGGGGACCCGGTGGTGAGGTGAGTCGGGGAGTATACTGAGAGGCAGCCTGCGCTGGAGGAGCTGGGAAGGGTTTTGCAGCAGGTGCGCAGGGCTCTAGACATGTACGCAGCCAAGGATCCTGTGTACGACCACCTAGATGCAAAAGAAGGCCTGGATAAGGGCCTGGGCTCCCTGCAACGGTGTCCCACCTACCAGGATCCCCCCATCACGGTGGAACAGATTTTTTCTTTCTTGTTTTTACAAAAAAAGAAAAGGTGGGGGTATGTTAAAAGTCATGGCATATAGTATGTAAATATATTTTTGAATGTATAACTTGGAATGTAAATTTCTTTTGAATATATAAATTATTATGTAAATCTCTTTTGAATGTATATAAATTAGCCGTTCTGTTCAAATAAAGTAGAAGAAGAGTAGAGCATAAAATCTCTATAGGTGTAGCCGCTGGTTTTGTCTTCCTTTTCTTTCTTGCTTGATCACCCGAGGCAGCCCAAACTATATCAAACTTTTGGGTAAAAGTTTTTATTTGTTAAAGGAGGTTTCTTTTAGTTTTTAACCTCATATATCTTAACATATGTAGAGGAACACTATTTTTATACATAACTTGATTATGAAAATATATTGTTAATCTTAAAAATCGTAAAGTATGAATAGGTAGAAGTCAATTTTTAAGGGATGACTTTAAAATAAAAATATTTCATTAAAATGTCTATTATTAATTCGATTGGTAAGGTACAAATTCAATGGGTTATAAATATCTAGATAAATAGTATTGAGAATAAAATCATTGTTAATAGGCGTGGAGAGAATAAATTGAACTAAACTAATAATAGAAAATATTGGCATCAGAGTTTACAAGGAATGACTTTTTTGAAGAATGAATGGTAGGGGTGGAAACAATTACACTCACAGGTTATGCTGGTTGAGGGCGCAAGTAGATTCATTAAGTTCATTGAGGGAGGGTTCTGTCAGTAGTTACTGTACGTGCCAGTGTTGTGGGCCACAGTAGTGATAGGGGTATGGCGGAGTCCATGGTGGTGGAAGGTGTCCTGCTCTGGCGCGGCGATCGTCCTTGGGCAGATCTAGTGCTGCGAGAAGTGGGCGGCAGTTTCATCTCCGTCGTAGGTGATCACTTCTTCAGGGTAACGGTTCAAAGGTTGGCGAGGAAGGGGGTGAGAGCTCGAAGTAAAGTGGCTACAGTTGAGTTGGGTTTGGCCGATCATCGTGGTCTTGCGTCTTGTTTTCTTCATACTCTGGTATATGAGGGATTTGCTTCCCGGCCAGTTCTTATCCTGTCGACTCTTCTGTGATAGGATCCTGTCGACTTTCAATGTGACAATATAATAATAATGTGGGGAAAGAGAAATAATCACACCACGATTTGGGAGAGGAATTTGGAAGGGAACCAGAGAGAGATGGAGATGGCGGGCCCGGCTGCCCGCGGGGCGGCCGTTTTGTCTAATACAAAATATTCAACTATCTTGATTAGTCCTGAGGTTCTACGAAATGGGCCCCTTGGAATGTTGCTGATATCTCAAGTGACCGGACACCATATCCTGTCCCAATAGTCCCGAGAATTCCGGGCCTCTTGGAATGTCGCTAGTAGCTCAGATGGCCGTACTTTAGCTGCCTTCTCTCTCTGGTTGACTGTAAGGTTTACTTTATTATTCCTGGAAGGGTAATATTATGACATATGTATTTATATTAAAAATAAAGAAGGCATCTCCTGACCACGAGCACATGTGCTTTTTTAGATGGCAGAGCGCCATCTAGTGGAGCAGAAATAAACTAAACGTTTATTTAGCTTACTCCGAGATATTTGGCCAACCCAATTTCTTGATAAATCAAGAAAAGCCATCCACGAACGCGTTTCGCGCTGTTGGCGCTCGTCAGCGTGGAGAAGGCTGTAACCACTGCGACCAAAAAGATTTTTGGTTGAATCGCCAATGGGAATATCTTCTCCTAGGAGAAGACGTGTGGCACGTGTCCACGGGCTCAGCAAGGGCTGTCCTCGGGCCTCCTTCCCCGACGGCGGCGTGCCTGGTAGTACACGCCGATGGTCAATCCGGCCGCGATTATGAACTCCGCCATCGTCAATATCAGCTCTGGGCGGTCATGCAGCTCGACCAGGGGACCTTCTCCCTCCTGGCTGCTGGAAGGCGGTGGGACGGGACTCCACCGTATCGGCATTGACGTGCCGAAGCTCGCGATGACTACGAGCAGAAAGGCTACAAGCATGGCCATAATGTCTTTGAAAGCAGATTTTGATTTATCAAGAAATTGGGTTGGCCAAATATCTCGGAGTAAGCTAAATTAACGTTTAGTTTATTTCTGATCCACTAGATGGCGCTCTGCCATCTAAAAAAGCACATGTGCTCGTGGTCAGGAGATGCCTTCTTTATTTTTAATATCAAGACCTGACCCACTTATCTTTTATTTTTTTCTATTGTTTTTTCATATATTTATATATATATCATTTATTTATTTATTTCAATTCAAAACGCTATGTCCCCCTAGGGACACTTGCGCTAAATGTACATACAAATATAACAAAGAAAATATTCAACAAGGAAAGATACACAGAAAGTTACTTAGAAAGATTCATAAATATTATTTACAATCATCGGCCGCGTTTAATTGTATTTTAAATGTTATTATTTACATATAGAGATATTATTTGAATTTTATTTACAGTTACATCATTAAATTTAAAATATATACATATATACACACATATATACTCATACACCTATATATTGTTTACAACCATATAATATGTCCCATATTTCCTTGAGATCGTTACATCAAAGACCATTTTTCTTAATGAAATCCAAAATATATTTACAAAGGAAATTAAATTTTATATATGTGTCCTTATTTGAAATTAAATCACTAGGGCCTAAAGCTATTAAATCGTTGTTGACTCTGTAATCTTGAAAGACTATCATAACTAACTATAATAGTAATGTAAGTATATATGTATAATTAAAACCAGACTATATTCACAACACATCACAATATTTATTGCACAGCACAACATTGATAAGGAATAAATTAAATAATTTTGGTTGAATCGCCAATGGGAATATTTCTCTTCTCCTAGGAGAAGACGTGGGGCACGTGTCCACGGGCCCAGCAAGGGCTGTCCTCGGGCCTCCTTCCCCGACGGCGGCGTGCCTGGTAGTACACGCCGATGGCCAATCCGGCCGCGATGATGGACTCCACCATCGTCAATATCAGCTCTGGGCGGTCCTGCAGCTCGACCAGGGACCTTCTCCCTCCTGGCTGCTGGGGGGCTGGTGGGACGGGACTCCACCGTATCGGCATTGACGTGCCGAAGCTCGCGATGACTACGAGCAGAAAGGCTACAAGCATGGCCATAATGTCTTTGAAAGCAAATATCAGCAAGGGATAGCAAGTCAAGCTCGACTGGGAAACAATTGATTTCTAAACTCTTAATTGTTGAACTCCATGGCAACTCGTAGAGAAATAACATCTATCACAAAAAAAAATTCATTCAAGCATTTTTTTTTAATTCTCAAAAATGTTATATTAAACAATATTAATATTTAAAATCAGTAAATATATATATTTGAAGAATAATAAAATCAAAGAGAGATTAAAGAAAGTTATAATTTTAATTATCTTTAAAAGAGATGAGAGATTATTTACTATGTTAAATATTGTCAAATTTTCTCAAAGAATTCGTGTATATTCTTCACAGAGGATATATTCACATAGCACGTACTTTAGGCAGATTAGATAATTGATTTAAACTTGTAGTAAAAATATCAATTATTTGAGATAGATCATGGTGATCAAAGTATACATCCCAAGCATTGGAAATTAAGTTAATAACGTCACGATATTTCTTTTAGGTATAGAACTAGAATATGATCCAAATTTCCCTTTAATAAACATATTGAATCTATTATAATAACGATTAGATTCGATATATATAAGGATAAGTTTCTTTATTTGTAAAATTAATTCGAGCTTTCGGGCGCAAGCTGCCCTTCTACAGGAATAAAGGATACAATTTCAAATAAACATGTATGTACAAATATATATATATTCTTTAAATGATATCTTGCTCTGGTCTTGTATAGCGTGAGTGGATCACATGCCCGCGTGATTTAGTTTAAATCAAAGAAAAGCCTTGATAAAGAGAGGCGTGTTGCCCCTTGAAATACTGGCCGATTAATAAACTTATATCCAATATCCAACTTATATCTATACATATATATATAAGCTAATATTTGCATATCTAGGATTATTTATGAAGTTTTTTTATATTATAATTTAAGAAAATTATTGCTATGTAAGAAAGTAAATTAGTCAATTGGTTGATATTATTAAATGCTAAATTGTTAAGTGGTGTGATGAAGATAAAACGGATAATTCTATTTTAGTTTTTGGACCAGCCTATCATATGTCTCTGGGATATCTATGCGTCTATTTATACTATTATATTTTGATGAAATCAGTGCGTCCAGTATTAATCTTTTGTATTTACTATTTATGTTTGTGTAATGAATATTAGGGTTTGCTAGGTTGAAATCGTGATTTGTGTTTCTGATATGTTGTACTATTAGAGATTTGGGGTCTTTGTTTTTAATATTTCTTCTATGTTCGTCTATTCTGTCTTTTATATGTCTGCCTGTTTCATCTACATATACATTATTACATTGGTTGCATGGTATGGAATATACGGCTTTGCTATTGTATAGTTTTGTTATAGGAATACTGTTTCTGGTAATGGGGTTTCTTATTATGGTTGCTATACTCGGGTTGCTTTCATAATATGTTCTTATACCGTATTTGCTTAAAATTCTGGCTATATTGGTACTACTATGGAAATAGGGAATTATACATATTGATTTATAAACATGATTATTTCTTATAAGAGAGGGATTATGGAAATGTCTTAATATTAAGTTTTTCGGATAACCACTAGAAGTGAGTTTATTGATCAAAAATTGGGTTTCTGTAGCTTTTGAGAGTTGGGTGGAACAATGTGTTTACCAGGTCTATTAGTATGAAAGGCGAAAATTTTCAGTGAATTCAAAAGTTCACCAATTCCATACAACAAAAGATTTTTTATTCAAAGTAACTGCCCTGATTAGCTATACACTCGGACCACTTTTCAGGCAATTTTCGAATTCCTTGTCTGAAAATTTCTATTCCTTTCGAGTCGAACCAGTCAACAAGTCATTTTCGGAGTATGTCTGAGTTCGAAAATTACTGGTTTTTTAGGGCGTGTCCTAAAGATGTGAAAAGGTGGTAGTTCGACGGCGCTAAGTCTGGTGAGTACGGCGGGTGGGGTTAGAGTTCCCAGCCCAAGTCTTTTATGGTGTTTTTGACCACCGTAGCGTTGTGGGCTGGAGCGTTTTCATGCTGCAGTATCAGCTTGTTGTGCTTTTCACGCCATTCCGGTCTTTTTTCATTCAATGCCTCTCTCAAACTGTGCATTTGTTGTTCGTAGCGACTAGTATTGACCATTTCGTCAGGTTTCAGGAGCTCGAAATATACTACGCCGGTCTGGTCCCACCATATGCAAAGCATTGCCTTTTTTTTCCGAAGCGATTGGGCCTAGGTGTCTGTTTTGGAAATTGGCCGGGCAGGCCCCACGACCTTTGGCGCGTAGGATTGCTGAAGTGGATCCATTTCTCATCAGAAGTTACGATTCGGTGCAAAAATGACTTCTTTTCATTCCTGGCGAGCAGCCCTTCGCAGGTTACCAGACGCCGTTAATGCTGCCTTTCGCTCAACTCGTGGGGGACCCATCTGGAAAGCTTTTGGGTCATTTCGAGGCTATTTAAACGTAGAGAAACAGAACCTTGAGACACCTGGAGCTGTTTTGCGAGTTTCTCCTGCATCTGGGTACTGTCTTCATCCAACAAAGCTTGCAGTTCAGCGTCCTCGAACTTTTGGGGCGGTTTTCCATGTGGTTCAATATCAAGTTCAAAATCGCCACTTTGGAATTTTTTAAACCACCTGTAACACTGCGATTTCCTCAGAGCGTGGTCGCCGTAAACTTCCTCGAGCATTCGGTGGGCTTCAGTGGCACTTTTCTTCCAGTTGAAGGCGAACAACAAAACTTCCCGCAAATGGGCACTTTTTGGCTCGGGAATCGCTATTTTCCACGGGCTCCAGAAATTTTTCACGATTTGAATTTTTCTAAAACTGCACGCATGCTGATGCCACGTGAGTCAAAGAACAAAACGCCTACAACAGCGCCACCGTCGGCTCAAATAATGTTGCACAGCGGCCTCTGACGCCCATTTTCGCGTTTCATACTAATAGACCTGGTATATTCTTTTGGAGAGGGTTTTTACAGTGTTGATCTTGTGACTGAGGGGGCAATAAGAGGAAAAGTGTACATAATCTGGAGTGGAGTTTGGCTTGTGGTATATTTCTGTTGTGTATTGGTTTTGTGTTTTTAGTATAAGTACATCTATAAATGGTAAGGTCTTATTGTTTTCTGTTTCTATGGTGAAATCAATATCATTATGTATGGACTTTAGTTGGGTAAAAATGGTATCTATTTTGGTAGAGTTGGATATACAAAAGATGTCGTCTATGTATCTCTGCCAGATGATGATATCTGTGGGGGAAAAGGTTGGTTATTGTTTTATCTATTTTTTCTCATTACTATTTCTGCCAAAGGTGAAGAAAGGGGACTTCCCATGGGGGAGCCCTTGGTTTGTTTATAAAAATTACTATTGAAGGAGAATATGTTGTATTGTAGGCTGAGCTTAACTAATGAAATAATTTTAGAAGTATCTGGAAGAATATTGTTTAATGCTAAAATTTCTATTGTGTTATCTATTATTAGATGGTGTGGTAGGCTTGGGTACATATTAACTACGTCAAAAGATATCATGGTGCTGTTAGGAGAGGGGGGGGAGGCTGTGTATATTTTCTATAAATTTTGGTATGGATGTGATGGATGTGGTGGTAGGATTATCTCTTAGAATGGGGATAAGAAAGCTTGCTAGGAACTTAGCTAAGGGGGCTATAGGAGACATATGATAGGCTATGATAGGGCGGATAGGAATACCTGGTTTATGGGTCTTGGGTTGGCCGTAAATATAAGCGGTACTTTTTATGTTTTCTAGGAACGTTTTTAAGTCTTCTGTAGTAATAGTCTTGCCTCTGCATAAATTCCTTAGATCTTTTGTATATTGAGCATATGATTGTGATTTTTCGTTGGTGGTTATAGGCATGAATACTGTGGAGTTGCTTAGGATTTCATTCATTTTTGATATGTAATCTAGAGTGTTCATAATAACTGTTTGGGATCCTTTATCTGCTTTTGTAATTACTATTTCTTTCCTGCTTCTTAGTGAATTGGCTATATTTTGGATATTGGGTTCAAAGGTAGGCAATCTTGAAGATTGTTCTAAGGAAGTAGTAACTAAGTTTCTGATTTTGGATTGTTCATTGTGTGTTAGGGTAGATATTGCCGATTCGACTCCTGCAATTATTTTGTAATTATCTGTTTTCATGGGGAATCTATGTTTGGTCCCCTTTGATAAATAGTTAATTTCGTCAGTTGAGAGATCATAGCTAGATATGTTGAGAATATCGGCCTGGTTTTCAGGTGGTATAAGTTGGATGTTGTATTTCTTAGACCAGAATTGAAGTTTCTTTTGGTGTTTCTTCTCTATGTTGGAGTTTAATGACTTGATGTCCTTAGTGGTGCTGATGATAAGTTGTAGCATTTCTGTTGGGGGGATTCTTTGAGATACTATATTTATTAGATCTTTTATGGTTTTTGAAATAAATCTTATGTTTATAAATCTATGTAGTTTAATGTTTATTATAGGGTGTCTGTAACCTATATTATTGTGATAATTTTTTTTTTTGAAAATATATTCATTGTAGTGCCTATTTCAGCTCTTATTTAAGCGTAAATTTAATCATATACAGAAGAAGAATAAAATATAAACAGTAGCAATGCGTTTCTTTATTCTTAAAAAGTGCAAGCTTTCGGATCTTTATAATCCTTCTACAGGCATAACTATAAATTGTCAGAATGAGTATTTATACAACTTCTCTCAACTTAGAGCTATGCTTGGAGGGATTATAAAGATCCGCATGCATTTTTTAAGAATAAAGAGACGCATTGCTACCGTTTATATTTTTATATTTTATAGCAATTTTCTCTCTCAACAAAAGAAGAATGTTGAACCTTTTTATTCTCGGTGTTAAAATCATAATGAGGAAATATCTTTCTTATTATAAAGCGCAAAAAATGTCTGGATGTTTGTTTGTTCCCTAACTCCTCTCTTAATATTTTTATTTTATACGACAATATTTCGTATACATATTACATTTAGTCCCGGAATTATTCAGGTAACTTCAAAATTATATTTAAACTTTTAAAAATAACGCAGCTAGCAAAAATACGCATTTAGCTCGACGTTAAGCTCGACGTTAGCGACACGCTCGGCCATTGATTGAAATAAAACTAAATAATTTGTTATATAAATATTCGTAATTTACACTAGCCACATCAGCCACATATTTGATAATATTCATAATTTACACTTTAAATACTTTTCATACTTGCCTTCTCTTTTCTAATTTTTATAGTCTAAATATTTAAATGCGTACTTTTAACGACGACATTTTTCATTTTAGTAAATCATTTTACACTTTAATAACATTTTTCATTTTTAATTTTTCATTTTAGCACCGTTTTTATTTTGTTAAGGTCATTTTTCATATTTTTTATATTTTAAGATTATCTATAATATCTAATTATCAATGCGCAAAAAATGTCTGTTTGTCTGTATGTATGTTTGTTCCCTAACTACTCTCTTAATATTCTATTTTATACGCCAATATTTAATTACGCCAGAAATTGGCTATTTTAATATTGCTTATATTAAATATGCCTATGCGTATTTTTTATTTTATTAAATATTAATTTTTACAAACATATATTTATATTATTTATTCGATATTTAGTTAATATTCATTTCGATATTTAGTGAATATTCAAAATAGACGCTCAAAATAAAATAGAATAAAATTTCAATATATATCGAAAATTGATCTATGTCACATTGTTATATTATATAGTGTTATATTATAGTGTCACGTTTTTTTTTTTTTTTGCATTTTTACACTAGACATTTTTACACTATACTATAAAATGTTGATATTGTCGCGGAGATAAATAAAGCAAGGGCAAGTTTGGGGATAATTAATTTATTATAAGGGGTATTGATAGGGAGATAGAGAGAGTCAATACGACTTACCCCAAGACAGAGTTAATCCTAATGAGGGACCTCAGCTCCCCCCGCCGGCCAGATTCCCCAGAACCCCTCACACCCGGTGTCCAGCGATGATTGACAGACGTCCCATGGGGCCTCTCGTGATTGGAGCCGCTTAGCTTCTTGACATTGCTCCCTCCTTAGAAAAAATACATCGACCCGCTGATTAGCTTGTCTCAGCCCTTGTTCTGGAAGGAAATCTATCACGGCTGGTGTTCCCTAGCAGAATAGAATGTTGTTCTTCAGGGTCCAGGTAGGGCTTCATCCGAATGACATGGACGATATCCTTGGCTTTCCGTGATCGGGGAGAGGGGTCCACGGGCTCTACTTCATACGTAACTTCTGAAAGCTTCTTGGTCACCTTATAGGGACCGAAGTATCTCTTCAGTAGCTTTTCTGATAGTCCTACTTTTCGGATGGGAGTAAAAACCCACACAAGATCATTCTTCTGGTAATAGACTGGAGTATGTTTCTGGTCGTATAGTCTACGGTCTTTCGCCTGTGATTGTAGAAGGCGTGATCGGGAGAGTTGACGCGCTTCCTCAGCTCTGGTCACAAATTTTCAACGTAGTCGTTAGAGATCTCATCTGGTAGGTAGGGTAGTACGGCATCGATGTAGGTCTCGGCCTCGCGGGCGTGGACAAGAAAGAACGGGGTGTAGCCGGTCGCCTCCTGTTTAGCAGTGTTGTAAGCAAAAGTTACATAGGGCAAAACTTGGTCCCAGTCCTTCTGCTCAACACCTGTGTACATGGACAACATGTCTCCTAGAGTTTTGTTGAACCTTTCAGTCAGGCCGTTGGTCTGGGGATGGTAGGCCGTTGTAAATCTGTGCACAATTCCGCACAGAGCATTGATCTCTTTTATTACTTGAGAAATGAAATTTCTGCCGCGATCTGTTATCATTTCTCTAGGAGCTCCATGCTTCAAGATGACGTCTTCAAACAGGAACTTAGCTGTTTCGATTGCTCCTCCGTCTGGGATCGCTTTCGTTATGGCATACCTTGTCATATAATCGGTGCACACAATGATCCAACGGTTTCCATCTTTAGAAACTGGAAATCTTCCAAGGAGATCAACCCCGACTTTATAGAATGGCTTTTCTACGGGCGGTATGGATACAAGTTGTCCAGCCGGACGTCGAGGTAATTTCTTCCTTCGTTGACACTCCCGACAATGGCTTACATATTGGCGAACAGTTCTATAAAGGCCAGGCCAATAGAATCGTTTTTTGACTTTGTCATACGTCCGGGCGAAACCCAAATGCCCAGCTGTAGGAGCATCATGTAAATCTGCCATAACTTCCGATCTTAAGTGCTTAGGGATCATCATAAGCCAGGGTCTTCCAGTTGTGCTATAGTTTTTCTTGTATAAGATGCCGTCGATAATGCTGAATTCCTTTCTGGTGTAGCCCGAGTTTAAATTATCGATTATTTTAGCTAAATCCGGGTCTTTAGTCTGCTCTATATCGACGTTGGTTAGTGACATCACAGCACTTGGTTGATCGTTCTCAAGCGGGCTCCTTGACAGACAATCGGCATCCTTATGTTTGCGTCCGCTCTTGTAGATAACGGTCACGTCAAATTCTTGCAACTTCAGCGCCCATCTTGCCAAACGGCCAGAAGGATCTTTCTGCCCTACCAACCAACATAGAGAATGATGGTCAGTGACAACCGTGAATGGTCGACCAAACAAATATAGGCGGAATTTGCTAATAGACCAGACTACAGCAAGGCATTCTTTTTCCGTTGTAGAATAGTTATTTTCAGCTTTTGTCAAGCTTCTAGATGCATAAGCTATAGGCCGCTCCTTTCCACCTTGTATTTGTAGAAGAACAGCTCCAATACCATGTCCGCTTGCATCCGTGTGTAGATGGGTATCAGCGGATTCATCAAAGTGTCCTAAGACAGGCTCTGAAATTAGAGCTGTTTTAAGGACTTCAAACGCTTTCTCTTGAGCTACATCCCAATAAAATTGTTTTTCAGTCTTCAGTAGGTCATGCAAAGATCTAGCTTTTTCGGCAAAGTTCTCAATAAATCTTCGGTAATAGGAACATAATCCAAGAAAGCTCTTCAGTTCAGAGATATTCCTTGGCCTCGGAAATTTAGAGACGGCTTCAACTTTATCTGGATCTGGATGAATTCCATTGGCGTCAACAAGGTGTCCCAAAATCTTTATCCTCCTTGATCCAAAAAGACACTTTTTGTGGTTCAAGCTTAGTCCAGCTTTCTGGATGCAGCTTAATACAAGTTGTAGACGACGTAGATGTTCCTCAAAGGTAGGTGCGTAAACTACGATGTCGTCCAGGTAGCAAAGGCACATGTTCCATTTAAGACTGCCCAGAACACTATCTATCATCCTTTCAAACGTTGCTGGAGCGTTGAAAAGACCGAAAGGCATTACTTGGAATTCATACAGCCCATCTGGAGTGATGAAAGCAGTTTTCTCCCTGTCTTTTTCGTCCACTTCAATCTGCCAATACCCGGACCGAAGATCCATCGTGGAGAAGTAACTAGAGCCGGCTAAACTGTCCAAGGCATCGTCAATGCGTGGCAGCGGGGTAAACATCTTTTTTTGTTATCTTATTTAATCGACGGTAATCTACGCAGAATCTCCAGGTCCCGTCTTTCTTTCGAACTAGAATAACTGGAGGTGACCAAGGACTTTCAGAGGGCTTCACGATGTGATTTTCAATCATCTTGTTCACTTCATCTTGAATTAGTCGTCGTTCACTTGGTGCTACTCTATAGGGCCGCTGTTTGATAGGAGACTGGTCGCATGTGTTTATCTTGTGCTTCACAGTACTGGTGGGCTTAATAGGAGTACTCCCAAAGTCAAATATGCCAATAAACTCGTCAAGGCATGAAACAAGCTGTAACCTTTGAATTTCAGACAGCCCTGGATCTAGAGTAAGGTTTATCTTCTGTGACCATTCACGTGACTTTAGCTGCGTTTCTTGTAACTTATCGCTGGATTCAATAAGACTGCAGATATTCCCATTCTCATAACTTTCCATGGTGCACATATTCATTCCTGATGGAATCAGTTGCGGCCAAGACGCTCCATTCGCCACCCAAATGCTACCTCGGCCGTGTCGAAATGTAACTAATGAGTTTGGTATAAGAACTTCCTTTCTTAATAATAAGTCCTTAGAAGTTGAGCCTAAAACATCTCTAACACCACATATTTCTTCGTTTATCACACTGATATTCTTTATTGATTTAGGCGGGATGACAAAGTCGTCGGAAGCAAACAATCTCTGGTTTTCCTCCTCTCGAGATTCCAGGACGGAGGTTTCCCCGAGATGGAGTTCATTTCTGCCACAATCAATGACGGCCTCGGTGGCCTTGAAGAAGTCCCATCCAAATATGATGTCATGGCTGCATTCCACCATAACAACGAATTCAAATGAGATATTCAGACCATTAACTTCTATGTTCAGGACACATTTTCCTAGGGTCTCTATTAAATTTTTATTTGCGGCTTTAAGAATGGGACCTGGTTCTTTGAAGAGAGGTGTCTTTAGTTCGCGTCGAAATTTGTCTGAAATAACAGAAAAGTCGGCTCCTGAATCCACCAATGCTTTAATTTTGCGTCCATTTATTTCGACCATAACAAAATTTTCTTTTAATTTAGCGGCGATATACCCTGGAGGATTTTCCTCAATGGAGACCTCACCCCCGTTAGAAGCCGCTCCACTTAGTTTTTCACATTCTGAGGCATGGGAGAACGGCTAAAACGACGGGCTGGCGACTGGGATTGTCTTCGGGCTGGCGACCTTGCGCGGTTTGGATGTGGGGACGAGCTCCGGTAGAAGTACGTCGAGGTTTGGGGCGTTACATAGTCGTCGTCGGCGTCATATCTCGGGGGTCGACTCGAAAATCCAACATCTCTTCCTTCTCCGCCATTCCTTGACCTGGCTTCAGCGAAGACCTGCCGTCGTTCCCTACAATAACGGACGACATGTCCGGGTCGTCCGCAGTGGAAGCAGATAGGTTTGTCGTCGTAGGTTCTCCAATGTTCCGTTTTCCTGGGTTGGGTTGGTCGGTCGATATTATAAAAGGGCGTTCGTGGTTGTTGTTGTACCACGTTGACTTGTGGTATGGTAGGTTGTAGAGCACGGCTGACCTCTTCCCTCACAGTCTGTTCCAGGGCGTTCACCTCTCGGAGCGGATTGATCACTTCAGGTGCTGAGAAAACCTTTTGTATCTCTTCTCTAACGATGCGGCGAATTAAGCCGGCCAAGTCGTCTGAGTCGTCAACACACGAAATGGGCATTACGTTTGACAACCTGGCGAATTTCGTACGGCCGATCCAGCGCTGCTTGACGGTTGTCAGATGACGGCAGAACTTCAGGATCTCATCTACCGTCTGTATGTCTTTCGCCACCAATACCTGGTATGTGTCCTCCGAAATTCCCTTTATAATGTGAGCAACTATCTCACCTTCTTCCATGCGAGGGTTCACCTGGTGGCAGAGACTAAGAATCTCCTGGATGTATGACTCGCTGGATTCCTCGGCTTTCTGTGCTCTTGACTTCAGAACTTCCTCGGCGCGTCGAGCAGAATCCTCTTGCAGTCCGAACACACCCGCGGAATGCGTCTTCAAAGCTTCTCCACGAGTTGAGTGATTCTTCGTTATTATCAAACCACCTTCCAGCAGTTCCGTTCAAGTAAAATACGACGTTGGCAAGCTTCATGGTCTCGTCCCATTTGTTATACTTCGACACTCTCTCGTACTCTTTCAACCACTGTCCAGGGTTTATATTTCCATCTTCAGAAAAGGTAGAAGGATCTCGTTGGCGCTGACAAGGGAGGTAGGATCCGCTAACAGTAGGTCTGTGGTCGTCTTCCATTTCTATTCGTTGTGGCAAAGGTTGAAGAATTGGTTCACGTCCCTGTAGACGTCGACTTCTTCGAAGTTCCGTCACGCTACCCAGCGTCTCCGCCAAAATATGTCGCGGAGATAAATAAAGCAAGGGCAAGTTTGGGGATAATTAATTTATTATAAGGGGTATTGATAGGGAGAGAGAGAGAGTCAATACGACTTACCCCAAGACAGAGTTAATCCTAATGAGGGACCTCAGCTCCCCCCGCCGGCCAGATTCCCCAGAACCCCTCATACCCGGTGTCCAGCGATGATTGACAGACGTCCCATGGAGCCTCTCGTGATTGGAGCCGCTTAGCTTCTTGACAATATTATGCCTTGAGAGTACAACTGAGAGTACACACTAAATAAAATAGTAAGAATAATATAATTATATAATTATAATATAATAGTATAATATAATATATAAATTATAAATATAATATATAATTATAAATGCAATATATTAAAATATTAGAATGTTAACAAAACTAAAACAGTACTCTAAAATAATGTTATTTCCAATTAAGGTTTTTCAATAACGAAAACATATTGATGTTAGAGTTTCAAAGAAAATCTAAAAATGAAAATGTTGTTAAAGTAAAAAATTAAATTGTGCTGTCTTATATTATTGTTTTTTTTATTGTTGTCTCTTATAAATGTCTTAAAGTTGCAAAACCTATATATAAAGAAAAAAGAATGACCGTTTCTCTTTATTATATCAATTAATATAATATAGCTCAATTGTTTTTGACTTATAACTTTATATTCGATATTTATCATCATATTTGGTTTGTTTGGTAACAAAAAAACTGCGAATAATTTTTTTTATCTCTGGCTAACTGTTCTTTTTAAATTATAATAACAATTTTGATGTCGATTTGAAAAATTATAAAATATAAAATATCATTTTAACTAATATTTATATATACATATGTCATAATATATGCTCTTCCAGGAATAATAAAGTAAACCTACAGTCAACGAGAGAGAGACGTCGATAGAAAGCTAAGTAACGGCCATTTTAAACCACTGACCACATGCCTGAGGGGGCTTTGTTGGGAACCCTGCCGGACTATTTTTAGATAGTCGGGAGGGGTGGTGGCCACACAAGACGGTGGTTAGACAGTGACAGCCCCACGCGCTACCTCTCTCTCTCGGTTTTGCTGGGTCCCATCTTCCAAACTTGTTGTTTCCTTATTTCTCTCTCCCAACATTATTATCATAATGCCACACTGAAAGTCGACAGGATCATATCACAGAAAAGTCGACAGGATCATATCACAGAAGAGTCGACAGGATAAGACCTGACCGGGAAACAAATCCCTCATATACCGGAGTATGAAGAAACAAGAAGCCAAGCCACGATGATCGGCCAAACCCAACTCAACTGTAACCACTCCTCTTCGAGCCCTCAACCCCTTCTTCGCCAAGTATTCACCTACGACGGAGATGGAGCTGCCACGCACTTCTTCCAGCACTAGACCTGCCCAAGAACGATCGCCGCGCCAGAGCAGGACACCTTCCATCATCATGGACAAAACTCCGCCATATCCCTGCCGCTACTGTGATGTACAACACTGGTACGCACAGTGTCACAGACAGAACTCTCCCGAATCTCAATGAACTTACCTGCTCTCTAAACCAGCATAACCTGTAAGTCAAATTGTTTTACCTCTTGCATTCATTCTTTAAAGAACTCACTCCTTGTAAACTCTGATGCCAATCTTTACATAATTAGCTCCATTTATTTTCTCCACGCCTATTAACAATGGTTTTATTCTCCATACTATTTAGCTAGATATTTGTAACCATTTAATTAATTATCTTACCATTAGAATTTAACAATCGTCATTTCAATTAAATAATTTCCATTTTAACATAACTTTAAAAAAAAAGGAATTCTACCTATTAACGCTTTACGATTTTTACTATTAACAATAGATTTTTCATAATCAAATTATTTATAAAAATATGCCTCCAGCACCTAAACTTTTGTATGTCTATTTGTATATGACCTCTCCTACTTGTAAGCACGGCTCACGAAAAATAATTTCTTTCCCTAATCGATTCAAAATTCACCCTGTAATTCAGGCGTCGAAGAATTCCAACCACCACGTGAGCCTTGCTTACAACCAACCCTTGGTGACTCTTATCTATCTTCCCCCTAATGTCCCACTCATTCTTACAACCTTGTCAACCTTATACCAGCTCAGGACCTTTTATATAATTATTGATTAATCAATTATCGATAATTAGTGCCAACAATATTGTCATTTCAAAATCCTAATCTTCGCCCTTCATTTATGATAATATATTTCGTAGTTCATCTCTAGCATATCCACCGACCCACACCATCTAGCCAATGGTGTGTTCGTCACAGGATGCAGATTGACTAACTGCTAGATATTTATTAACTCCTTTTAGTTCGCACTTGAAAAATCTGCATCGAGCGACACAGTTCGCCCCTTCTTCTCGCGCCACACGTTCGCCACACGGACCCTGTCTTCAAATCTATGTTTGTCCATTGTCCAAACTAGCACGATATAGCCTACCTTCCATATTTCCCACGGAGGTACGTTAAACATCGTCGCTGATTCTGTCCGGTCCGTCATCATTTCGCGCAGACATGGGTCTTACTTTCAACCCACCGCGAAATCATCGCCTTGCACAAGCTCCCACGAAGGTTCAAAACACCTCGTGTCCGGGCAGCTTGTCACTTGTAATGGACAATGCCGTCCTCGTCCCAATTTTTGGCACTGTGCGCGCATACTTTCCGCAAATTAAATATAAGTCCGTTCGACTTCCTCACCTACACACGGGACTTTTCCCCTCGGACTCGCTACACAAGTAACTACATAGATAAGGTAGATTGGCCCAAGGCAAGTTTCCCCTCGCTCTGTTCGCCGAGGTTCTAACATTGTATGTAGTTTTATATTTACCTCAGTCCTGAGCTCACACAATTGCCAACCTCAATCTCATTTCTCGTACTCTACACCTATAGCATAGAAGGCCCATGCCAAGTTTTCACTTGCCATGTCCGCCTGAAAAATAGCTTAAAGTGTAGAGTTCCCCAGCCTTAATGATCTCCAGAATTTCATCATGTGTTTGTGACTCCCCTTCTCCTTGTTCACACTCCTCAATGTCATTTCTCTTATAATACATTAGATTTTGTTGTATATAACCTTTTATAACCTTGATATTTTCAAGAATTTCCTTAAATATCAAACTCTCCGGTGTTGTAAAACTGCTTGTAAATAATATTTACTTGTACTATACAATATTTTATTTACATAAAACTATGTCATCATAACCTTAATTAATTTCAACTGTAAAATTACTTCTCTATCCCTGGCTTCACCAGCTTTAAGTATACTCAACCCATGTTCAGCCTTCTTCAACGGGGGCCATATGTCATAATATATGCTCTTCCAGGAATAATAAAGTAAACCTACAGTCAACGAGAGAGAGACGTCGATAGAAAGCTAAGTTACGGCCATTTTAAACCACTGACCACATGCCGGAGGGGGCCTTGTTGGGAACCCTGCCGGACTATTTTTAGATAGTCGGGAGGGGTGGTGGCCACACAAGACGGTGGTTAGACAGTGACAGCCCCACGCGCTACCTCTCTCTCTCGGTTTTGCTGGGTCCCATCTTCCAAACTTGTTGTTTTCTTATTTCTCTCTCCCCACATTATTATCATAATGCCACACTGAAAGTCGACAGGATCATATCACAGAAAAGTCGACAGGATCATATCACATATATATTTGAAGTAAATAATTAATATGATGAAATCTTTTTTAATATAATTAATATGATGAAATCTTTTTTAAATATATAAATTTCTCAAATATCTATTTCAAAAGACTGCAGGTATTTTATTGTTTGACAACTTCTAACAATATTTTTTTTATTAAATGAATAGATTCATATGATTGTATTCACGTTTTGAAAAATATTAATGCGTAAATTTTTATAAATTACATTAATCTAAAAACAGAAACAAATTTCTAATAATTATTTCGAAAAATCGTATTATACAAACTGAGGTAGTAGCGATTTCTTACTTTTTTATTTAAATTATTTTTCTTCCTTTTCAAATCGTTAAATATTTTTGTTAATAACCAATTTCATTGAGCTGAGAATATGCCGAAAAAACGCAAATCTACTCACTTAGGACAGAAAACGAAAAAGGCTAAATCTGTTGCAATTAGAAGAAGAAATGAAACTTCTAAAATATCATCTCAACGATTATTAAATGTTAGACAAAATATGGCTAGAATTCGTGCTAATGAAACTCCAGGAGAAACATCTCAAAGGTTATTGGAAGCTAAACAAAGCATGGCTGTAAGTCGGGCAAATGAAACTCAAGGAGAAACTACTGAAAGGTTTTCGGAGGCTAGACAATATAAGGCTATAAGACGGGCAAATGAAACTAAAGGAGAAGCTACTGAAAGGTTATTGAAGGTTATATACAACAAAATCTAATGTATTATAAGAGAAATGACATTGAGGAGTGTGAACAAGGAGAAGGGGAGTCACAAACACATGATGAAATTCTGGAGATCATTAAGGCTGGGGAACTCTACACTTTAAGCTATTTTTCAGGCGGACATGGCAAGTGAAAACTTGGCATGGGCCTTCTATGCTATAGGTGTAGAGTACGAGAAATGAGATTGAGGTTGGCAATTGTGTGAGCTCAGGACTGAGGTAAATATAAAACTACATACAATGTTAGAACCTCGGCGAACAGAGCGAGGGGAAACTTGCCCTGGGCCAATCTACCTTATCTATGTAGTTACTTGTGTAGCGAGTCCGAGGGGAAAATTAAACTACAGAAGGTACCTTGCAAAGATTACGATTAAATAGAGAAAGAGCTTCTATTATACTTAATAACCCTGATGATAAATTTAAAGGATATATTATTAAGAGAAATAGTATAATAATAGAAAAAAATTATTTAGGTGGCTTAACAGAAATTTGTGAACATTGTTATTCAAAGAATTTCAAACTTGAAAGGCCGATGGATAAAAAGTTCAATTACACAGGTCTACAAAAAAAAACATTTTTTTTTTTGCACAAGAGAACCTGATGATGTTTCTAGTGTAACTTTTCATGCTGAACTCAAAAATCTAATCAGAAATTTCCCATCACCCATGGTTTTTGCCCGATGGTCTTTTTTTAGTATTTGGATAAATACAGTAATAAATGCTTGTATATATGAATATATATGCCATAATAAATGAAACTGCTTTTGAAAAAGATAGAATATGAAAGATACGGTTGGGAAATATGCAGCGATTTGAAAGTTGTTGCTCTCTTGCTTGGATTACAGCTTGGATATACAAAATTTTGTTGTTTTCTGTGTGAATGAGATAGCAGAGATAGGGAAAGGCATTACATTAAAAAAATCTGGCCAAACCGCGTAAAATCTTTACTCCAGGATATAAAAATATTGCAAACCTACCCCTGATCGATTCAGAAAATATTTACTTACCACCATTACATATTAAACTGGGATTAATGAAGAACTTTGTCAAGGCAATGGATCGAAATGCCAGTGGATTTGCCTACCTAAAACAAAAATTTTCTAGTATAAGTAAAGCGAAGATTAAAGAAGGCATTTTCGTTGGACCTCAGATTCGAGAATTGCAGCAGGATGGAAATTTTCAAAATAGTTTGAATGAAGTTGAAGCAGCAGCATGGAATTCCTTTAGAAAGGTTTGCAAAATCTTCTTAGGAAGTGTCAAGGTTGAAAATTACCGAGACATAGTTAATGATCTGTTGCTTTCCTACAAGGCACTGGGATGTAACATGTCCCTCAAGATCCATTTCCTGCATTCACATCTAGATTTCTTTCCAGACAATCTTGGCGCAGTTAGCGATGAGCATGGTTAGAGGTTTCATCAAGATATATCAAGCATGGAGAAGCGGTACCAAGGTAAATGGAGTCCCGCTATGCTTGCCGACTACTGTTGGACACTCAAGAGGGATCTACCACAAGCAAAGTATAGAAGAAAATCCACTGTCACTGCTTTTCAATAAATAAATATGTTTCGTTCATATATGCCTATATATTAACAATATTTCCAAATTTCAAGTAGGTGTATCTCAGAAATATTGCGTAATAGAAAAAAAACTAATTGTATATTTGGATTCAGGACATGTAGATAAGATGCTATTTCTTTGTGGACAAAGAATTTTTTTTTTTTTGATAAACCAGTGTAATGTAATAAGGGTTGTGCAAAACTATTTATCCCAATACTAAAAAAAGACCCTCACGCGAAAACCATAGGTGATGGGAAATTTCTGATTAGATTTTTGAGTTCAGCATGAAAAGTTACACTAGAAACATAATCAGGTTCTCTTGTGCAAAAATCTTGTTGACCAGTGTTATTGTTGTCAAAAAGGAAAATTAGTGCATTTGCATAAACCTAAATATCCGGTGTTCTTAAGAAATCTACTTACAGAGAATTCTAAAGAAAGCAAATGTTTTCAGAAAAATATTTGGAAATATAATAGTACATTTGCTTTTGCATCATTTGGATGTGCACATTCTGACATAAATATCCCAATAGGTGGCCCAGATATATTTAAAATTAATGGTAATATTTACCATTTAACTTCTAAGAATATTTATCCAACTGAAGGAAACGTTCCTAGGTATGCTCAGTTTTATATTTTGGATTCTCAACAGGACCTTAATATTCGTAGTGCAATTCCCGCAAACAAAAACTTGGATTCTAATATTCTTAGGGATATATCATCTTTCTTGACCGAGCACAATATATTGAAGAAATCATATAAAATGATGATCGAATTAGAAAAAGAAATTACTAAAACAGAAGGAATTGCTCCAAATTTGATGCTTTCAATAGTTGAAAACCCTTTTCAAGACCAAAGACGTTATAATGCACCTAGAACAAATGAAATTGCAGCTGTATTTCAAAATGTTGATGGAGAGCCACCATTTAATAGATATATCAAGAGTTTACAATAAGAATTCTAATGAAACCACAAATATCTCAATTTTACATCAGCATTTGGATGCAATGACATATCCACTATTGATTCCACATGCTGAAGCAGGGTGGCATTCTGAATTGAAAATCCCAACTACTAATAGATCAGTTACTCAAAAGATGTTTTATTCAAATAGATTCGCAATTAGAGATGAATTTAATCAATTTTTACAATCTGGAAAATTAGTGCAAATTTACGCTGTTGATGCATACACAAAAATGGAAGCATCCCGCCTACATTCAAATGCTACCTTCAATCTGTAAATAGATTTCACGAATACACTAACAATTGATTTAATCTAACTAAATTAGCATATCCATTCTTTGTACAAGTGCAAGTGTCCCTAGGGGGACATAGGCGCTCTAAGTTGAAATAAATGAATAAATAATCCCCCATATTCGTTTTTGTTTGTGTTATTTTCTTCATAAATGTTATTATGTCTGTGAAGAAGGCAGGATTGTATGTGCTTTAATTTCTTTTATTAGAGCGACGTAAGGCGCGCTAAGTTTGCTAGTATTATATAAATTCATCTATATTTTTGTGTATGTCCTCCGATAAACTCATATTAAGAGCCGATTGTGTTGCCTTTATCCATTGTCATGCTGAAAGTTTATAGTCTAAAGTGCTTACAGAATAATTGCTATATACATAGTGTGATCAATAATTCCCAGGAATGCTAAATATTTAAAGAAATACAAAAGTATAATGCATTTTTATTTTAAACTTCTCAAAATAATCACCGTCACTATCTATACACTTGTTCCATATTTTTTTCCTGATATCAAAACACCTCTAAAAATCCTCATCTTTCAGGCTTTTCAAAATATTCTCCATATTTTCCTTTATTTCAGATATTGAGTCAAATCGACGTCCTTTTAAGACTTTTTTAATTTGAGGGTAAAGGAAAGAGTCGTTGGGAGCAAGTTCAGGAGAATAGGGTGACTGGGGTAGTAAAGCAATACCGTGCTTAGCCAAATAGAGTTGTACAGTGACGGCCGTATTGTGGCCGTGCGTTGTCATAATGTAAGAGCACATTTTCTGATGCCATCTTTTGGGACATTTCTGACGGACAGCCTCCCTTAAACGTCGTAATATATCAATATAGTAATGTTGATTAATGGTCTGACCCTCGGGCATGAATTCATAGTGTACCAATCCCTTTCGATCAAAGAAAGTGATAAGAAGACACTTAAGCTTCGATTTGTTCATCCTTGCTTTCTTAAATCTTAGTTCTCCAGGTTCTAGCCACTGGCTTGATTGCCTTTTAGTCTCGAGATCATACCCGTACAACCATGTTTCATCTCTCGAGTTAACATATTTGAGCCAATGGGGATCAGAATTAAACATTTCGGCCATGTTTTTGTACGTTTATTTGAGATGCTCTTTCTGCTCATTCGTTAAGAGATGTGAGACAAATTTAGCCGGGGATCGTTTAAGAAGCAGATAATTCTTTATGATGGTTTGGCATGTTCCAAAAGAGATATCTAAGTCTTCTGATAGCTCTTTGATAGTTATTCTTGGGTTTCTTTGATCGATGACCTGATTTTGAGAGCATTTTCGGGGTTTCTTATCGATAAAGGTCTGCCAGTGTGTAGATCATCCTTGACGCTTGTTCGTCCAGCTTTAAATCGTGCAAACCATTCAAATGTCCTCGATTGTGATAGGACATCTTTATATATAGATGAAGAATTCTTCCTGATTTGAATTTAACGAAAAGACATGGTGAAGGAAGACGAGTTTCTTTTAATTGATGCGTAGGTGCAAGCTTTCGGGTAAAAACCCTTCAACAGGCGAGAAATAAAGCGCGACTTATAAGAACTATGGTACAAATGGTAGGAAGGAATATATATATATATAAAAGGAAAGTTTTTAAATTATTTATATCAACATATATAGTCACGACCGTCTTTCCTCATCTATCAATTCCTCAATTCCTCATGTCACGGATGCGCGCGCATCATCATTATGATCATTATCATTCTCTAATGATAATAATTATTATTATATTATTATTTTATTATTAATATATATAGTCACGACCATCTTTCCTCAATTCCTCATGTCACGGATGCGCGCGCATCATCATTATGATTATTATCTTCTATAGAAGCTTCTATCTTTATAATTATGTATATTTACAAAAAGTCAATTCGCTCGCGCCTCTAGCGGTGAAAATGAGGGGTAATACCAGCTGACCTAAATGTAATGAAATGAGGGGTAATACCAGCTGACCTAATGTACATGTAAAGTTTGGAGCGGGACGTTTCACAAGAGTGACATCCACGGCTCCAATTTATAATTGTAACAAATAGTATTGGAATAAAAACATTCAATCGGGTAAAACACGGGCGTTGTCCGGGTCATTCGTCTAGTATGTTAATATTAACAGAAGACCTATATTTGAGAAAAGTAAATTTTAAATCTGCAGTCTGAAACCACGAGACGGCGCATGATTAGGGCTATTGAAATAAACATGTGGGAGGTTTAAATAAAGGACAGGAGAGGATGATAAGCTTCTGGAAGATCTATTTTTCTGTTGATGCTGTTCAGTTTGTGGGCTACTATGGATTCTAGGATAAGTCTTTGGTGTAAGATATGTATGTACCTGTAATGTATGGTGGGGTTTTTGATGTTGAAAGTGTGGCCTGTGCTCTGCATATGTTGATAAATGAGGGATTTGGTATCTTGCCTGGAAATATTACGGGAATGTTCAGTCATCCTGTCTCACCAACGTAAGTGGCAGGACACTGTTCACATGAGACGGAGTAGACTGCGCCCATAGAACGAAGAGGGTCAGGAGGAGCTGAGGACTTAGTATGAGGATGACGGAGGGATGAAAGAAGATTCGGGGAGTTTTTATATATGGTACGGATGCCATAAGATTTAAGTTTTCTGGCTATATCTACTGAAAAGGGGGAGTAAGGAAGAAAGCACAATGATCTGTAAGTCATGGAAGGATTGGAAGTTGTAGGTGTATAAGTATATTTATTAATGAATGAGAGCGGAAAAGAAGCTGCGGAAACCTGGGTTTTGATACGATTTCTTTCTATTATTTTAAAGATGTCTATGGAACAATGGGTGTATATTCTTTTTGTAAGGGTTCTGACAATATCGATTTTATGGGAGGTAGGAAAGTGAGAATTGTAGTGAGTGTAACAGGGGGCATTGTTTTTTATGATAAACTGTAGTGTGAAATGAGAATGGGGTGCAAATAATTAAAATATCAAGGAATGGGATAACATGGTTAGTTTCTATTTCTAGAGTAAAGGAAATATCCTGATTGTAATTATTAAGTATTAGTAGTATGAAGCTCTCTTGACCTTTTTTGCATATACAGAAGATATCATCAATGTATCTGCGCCTTAAGTTCTTATAAGTCGCGCTTTATTTCTCGCCTGTTGAAGGGTTTTTACCCGAAAGCTTGCACCTACGCATCAATAAAAGAAATTCGTCTTCCTTCACCATGTTTTTTCGTTTAATAGGACATCTTATTTAAAAGCCTGCTTCAAGATTTGAAATGATACGGAAGCTGTTTTCCCTCATTTAAAGCAAAACTCTATGCAGACTCGCTGCTTTTCAATACAGTCCACGCTGAAGTTAGAATTTTTCTAGTATACTCGAGCTTATAACTTTGAAAAAACGTGAGCGCGTGCGTCTGTGTGATCTTTTTTTTTCTACGTGTTGATAAATGCTTTATCTATAAGGTCCTTTTAAAATTATTTCATTATTTTGAATATTTTACGTGATCCAGCCTCATTCCTGGAAATTATTGATCACACTTTGTATTTATAAACCTACAAAATGTAATTCGTAACACGATATGAATATCAGCAGAGCAATCTATACAGACAGCTTGAGTGGAAATACAGCTCTTATCACGATAGCCACGATAAACATATAAAACATATTTATAACTGAAGAGCTCTAACATTCTAATCTCTTAGTGCAAATGAAGAGGATCTCTGCACAACAAATAATACTCTTTTAATTTTCTCTCAAAAATCATTTAGAATTTTAGAAGAAATACTGTGGCCCTCTTGAATTGTAGAAGGCGAGGATATCCTATAGTTATCTTAATTGTCAAACAAATGCTACAGGTTTCTGGAGATGAGTATCTTTATCTTTATTAAATGTATAATCTTTAGCTTTCGGACATCTCTGTCCTTCTACAGGAGTACATAGAAACATATAAATGCCGTTAAGATGCTAACTGATTTATATATACATTCAAATATGAAGATAAATTTTGCATATGGAACACACATCAAAATCAAAGAAGGAGCAGGACAGATTTCGTTAAACTTCACTTGTGAACTGACAGCTATCCGGAAAGCCCTTGATGTATGCCTTAAACAACCATCCCTGCATCAAGCAGAAGGAATTTTAATATACAGCGACTCCATATCCGCTCTAGAAGCAATTCAGAAGGGCAATACTAAAATCACACAGAAAATACACTCGTTACTTACTCAACTGAAACCATTGGAGAAAAACTGCATTCTAAAATGGATTCCTGCCCATGTTGGGATCGGGGGTAATGAAATGGCATTTGAATTGGCAAAGGAAGCCAGGAATTTGAGCCAAAAGGAAAGAACAAATGTCATTATTTGACGCTTTGTCAAAATACAAGATAATTAAACAAAAAATAAGTAAAGATCAAAATGCGAAATAAAATCTGAGAGAAAAATGACAAAAACTATAACAAGACTTAGAACAAAACACTATGAAGAATTGACAATACATCCAGATGGCACAAGAACCTATAGGACATGCAACAACTGTCCTGGTGTTGAACTAACACCTACCCACATATTCGCATACCCAGCAATGGCCGCAGCTTTGCAGAAATTTGACATAGACCCAGAGCAGCAGCTTTACACACCCAAGATAGTGGACATTGCTGCTACTGTGATGCATGGAGACATCTGAGGCTCTTTATTGGAAACGACAACAACAACGACATTCCATAGTAAATTAAATTATCAGAGATAGATACATATTTTTCAAATGATTTGAAATGAATATAATCGATACTGAGAGAGAGTTGAATTAAAAAAAAAAATAGAAATTTATTATCTTCGAAAACAAACCGTATCTAAAATATCATTTTTTTGCTACATGTTTTAATTTGCATTTAAATATTTTACATACCTCTGATTTTATTTAAAAATCGTCAACCAATTATTCTACTTTTGGCGAAGTGGTGTTTTATTAATTTGTTATTTGATATTGTTAGGGTTCTTTCCTGGTATTCAAAAAGGAAAAATACGTGTCGATCAGTTATATTTTTCAATTTATCAAACAATTTGGCCGCTGAATCTCTGATTCTGGTAGAGCGCCATCTGGCGAATAAAATTGTAACTAAAATCAATTTCGAATTTTTAATTATTTGCCATAAAAAATCCCATTGCATCCTGAACACAATGGTGTTTACCGCATTGCTCTAACGCAAATATTCGCGGAGTTATTAATTTTTAAATAGTGCGGGACTTTTGGATCACCCTGTATTACCCATAAGCTCAATTAAAGCTATTTCTAATCTTCACTATTTTTATTATCATACTTCCAAGATTTTAACCACGACTGCATTAACATAGCATAATCCTCAAAATATTCAAAATCACCCAGAAATTCTCATTTTCTTTAATAACATGTATACATATTTAATAATTATTTAATATGCAATATGTAAAAAAATACAATCTCCCTTTTTACATGTAAATTGTATAGAATCAATTCCAAGCGCAAACCGTTATTTAACAAAAACACCCGGGACTTTTAAGATTTTCGGAAATTAGATGCAACACAAGATGCGTAGCGTTGGACGAATATTCACGCTTAGGATATGAAAATTTCGTCTACTTCTGGTAACATCCATTGCCACTACCAACTTTTTCTATTTTTATTTCTCTCCCCTTTTATACAATATTCATAAAACATTTTAATCAAAATATCTCTTTTTATTATAACTTGCTTTGAACTAGTAAAGTAAAAGAAAGGCTGACGTTCCTAAAGATAGCCGTGGCAACCTGCCCCCCCACATAACTTCACAACAGGAAAAGAGGGAACAGGAAAGATCCGACTTTGTTCCCGAAAGGGGAAATTTCGAGCTAGAAAATAGAGCCGGGGCTGGATAAAGACAGTTGGGAGGTATAGATCAGAGAAGAAACGACCGTATTGGACAGTCTCATTGATGGAGCCATGTCAGTACGTCTGTTTCTAAGGACGTAGTATTCTTGTCGCCTTAATTTCTGGAGTGTTCATTTAGATATGCATTTAAATCATATATATACATGCACAATATAGAAAAATAAAACGGAGATTGAAGAGGAGTTTCTTGTTGCACAAGACACTCCACTTCAATCTTCGTTGCACAATACACTCCTCTTCGATCTCCGTTGCACAAGACACTCCTCTTCAATCTCCGTTGCACAATAAACTCCTCTTCAATCTCCGTTGCACAAGAAACTCCTCTTCAATCTCCGTTGCACAAGAAACCCCACTTCAATCTCCGTTGCACAAGAAACCTCTCTTCAATCTCCGTTGCACAAAAAACTCCTCTTCAATCTCCGTTGCACAAGAAACTCCACTTCAATTTCCGTTGCACAAGAAACTCCTCTTCAATATCCGTTGCACAAGACACTCCAATTCAATCTTCGTTGCACAATACACTCCTCTTCGATCTCCGTTGCACAAGACACTCCTCTTCAATCTCCGTTGCACAAGACACTCCTCTTCAATCTCCGTTGCACAAGACACTCCTTTTCAATCTCCGTTGCACAAGATTTTCCTCTTCAATCTCCGTCGCACAAGAAACTCCTCTTCAATCTCCGTTGCACAAGAAACTCCACTTCAAACTCCGTTGCACAAGAAACCTCTCTTCAATCTCCGTTGCACAAGAAACTCCTCTTCAATCTCCGTTGCACAAGAAACCCCACTTCAATTTCCGTTGCACAAGAAACTCCTCTTCAATCTCCGTTGCACAAGAAACTCCTCTTCAATCTCCGTTGCACAAAAAACTCCACTTCAATCTCCGTTGCACAAGAAACCTCTCTTCAATCTCCGTTGCACAAGAAACTCCTCTTCAATATCCGTTGCACAAGACACTCCTATTCAATCTCCGTTGCACAAGACACTCCTTTTCAATCTCCGTTGCACAAGATTTTCCTCTTCAATCTCCGTCGCACAAGAAACTCCTCTTCAATCTCCGTTGCACAAGAAACTCCACTTCAAACTCCGTTGCACAAGAAACCTCTCTTCAATCTCCGTTGCACAAGAAACTCCTCTTCAATCTCCGTTGCACAAGAAACCCCACTTCAATTTCCGTTGCACAAGAAACTCCTCTTCAATCTCCGTTGCACAAGAAACTCCTCTTCAATCTCCGTTGCACAAAAAACTCCACTTCAATCTCCGTTGCACAAGAAACCTCTCTTCAATCTCCGTTGCACAAGAAACTCCTCTTCAATATCCGTTGCACAAGACACTCCTATTCAATCTCCGTTGCACAATACACTCCTCTTCAATCTCCGTTGCACAAGACACTCCTATTCAATCTCCGTTGCATAAGACACTCCTCTTCAATCTCCGTTGCACAAGACACTCCTCTTCAATCTCCGTTGCAATAGATACTCCTCTTCAATCTCCGTTGCACAAGAAACTCCTCTTCAATCTCTGTTGCACAAGAAACTCCACTTCAAACTCCGTTGCACAAGAAACCTCTCTTCAATCTCCGTTGCACAAGAAACTCCTCTTCAATCTCCGTTGCACAAGAAACCCCACTTCAATTTCCGTTGCACAAGAAACTCCTCTTCAATCTCCGTTGCACAAGAAACTCCTCTTCAATCTCCGTTGCACAAGAAACTCCTCTTCAATCTCCGTTGCACAAGAAACTCCTCTTCAATATCCGTTGCACAAGAAACCTCTCTTCAATCTCCGTTGCACAAAAAACTCCTCTTCAATCTCCGTTGCACAAGAAACTCCACTTCAATTTCCGTTGCACAAGAAACTCCTCTTCAATATCCGTTGCACAAGACACTCCTATTCATCTCCGTTGCACAATACACTCCTCTTCAATCTCCGTTTGCACAAGACACTCCTCTTCAATCTCCGTTGCAAAAGACACTCCTCTTCAATCTCCGTTGCACAAAACACTCCTCTTCTATCTCCGTTGCACAAGATACTCCTCTTCAATCTCCGTTGCACAAGAAACCTCTCTTCAATCTCCGTTGCACAAAAAACTCCTCTTCAATCTCCGTTGCACAAGAAACCTCCACTTCAATTTCCGTTGCACAAGAAACTCCTCTTCATATCCGTTGCACAAGACACTCTATTCAATCTTCGTTGCACATACACTCCTCTTCAATCTCCGTTGCACAAGAAATCCTCTTCAATCTCCGTTGCACAAACATTCCACTTCAATCTCCGTTGCACAAGAAACTCAT
>CP092863.1:102036386-102118603 GCA_030710605.1 Cordylochernes scorpioides | reverse complement strand
GACATTGAGGTTCGTCTAGCATCAGGTAACACTGGTCCCAGAGGTCCCAAGATATCACATGTATATAATGCATATTATCTTTTTTTAAAATAGTGCAGACTGTGCACTTTGTATGTATTGACAAGATGCCAATAAAATTATTTTAACTGTCATTGATGAGGAATTGGAATTTTCAAAACACATAATTAGCACCTCAAATAGAGCTACCAGAAAACTAAACATTCTGAGATGGCTATGTGGAACAAATTGGGGAAAAAAACCCAGAATTCTCAGAACAACATATATCACCTCAATAAGGCCGATAATGGAATATGCAACACCGGTCTGGGCTCCCTCAAGCTCATCACTAAAAGTAAGACTAGACAGTGTTCAAGCAAAAGCGGCCAAAATAATCACTGGTGCTGTTTCATCCACCAACAATGAGAAAATTCAGAGAGAATGTGTTCTAGACCTACTCGCTCGAAAGCAGAAGATAAAATAAAAACAACTTGTATCGGCACTTCGGAAACGAGGAACCAGAGGACGAGATCTCTCTGACCACTTGTGGTTTGGTGGATCCGCCCTTTTCTGAGAATGAGGTGAAACTGACGGCTTTCAAGTTCGGGAAAAGGAAATCTCCTGGTCCCGAAGGGATTGATAACACGGTCGTGAAAGCCCTGTTAAGAATGCACCCATCACTTCTTGCCAGGTTTTTCAATAGGTGCCTGGACACTGGTACTTTTCCTGAGGCATGGAAGGTTGCCCGAGTAGTGCTTCTCGAAAAGTCTGGTAGAAAGGGTAATTCTCCTAATGATTATCGTCCGCTTTCTTTACTAGTGTGTCTAGGTATGGTCCTGGATAGCCTACTAGCTCAGCGACTGAAGCACTGTCTAGAGAGTAATGAGCTCCTTTCCTCTTTCCAACGTGGTTTTAGGGAAGGGAACTCCACAACCACGGCTCTGAACGAGGTGTTAGAGGGGGTTGAGATGGGCTTAAATAAGGGTGCTTGGGTTCTTCTCGTGGCCCTGGACATTGATGGCGCGTTCAACTCCATGAGCTGGAACAAGCTGATGAAATTTGATGGACATGGGTTGTCCTGATAATTTGTGCAGCTTGGTTTGTGACTTCCTGAGAGATAGACGGATTAGCCTCAGTTTTGGTGGGCGGAAGTTGGAAAGAAACTGTGCTAGGGGTTGCCCCCAGGGCTCTTGCTGCGGACCTATTATGTGGAATATCCTTGTAAACACTGTTTTCCAGGAGGAGCTACCTGAGGGAGCCTGGCTGGTTCTCTATGCTGACGACCAGTTCCTCATCATTGAGGCTGCTTCGAGAGCGAAGGCTGATAAGTGTGTTGAAGCTTCTCTCCAAATCCTCTCGAACTGGGCCCATGACTCTGGCCTTAAGTTCAATGTCTCCAAAACTAAAGCCCTCAGCTTTAAGCCTAGGGACATAAGAACTAAAAGGAAAGGGATAAAATGGGAGCACAAGCCGGCTATCCGGATGAAAGGACGGAGGGTAGCGTTGGTCAATAGGATGACCATCCTGGGGGTGGTCATTGATGACAAGATGGGTTGGCAATACAAGGCGGAGGAGATGGTGACGAGAGGCAGGGAGGCGTTGTGCAGGCCTGTCCTGGTTGGCTCTCAATAGGGGGGGGGGGGGAGAAGGAACCTCTGCCTCTCCTGTGTCGAGCCAACCCTGCTATAACAGGGATCAGAAGGTGGAAAAAACTCTAGAGAGCGTGCAGAGGACAGCGGCACTCAGAATCACAGGGGGATATCGCACTACCAGCAGTGAAGCCTTTTTGGTCCTCGCTGGGCTTATTCCCCTGGGATTGAAACTAGAGGAGGAGACCATCAGACAGAAGATCTGGGAGAACAGGGAAGATGCCCTGGGACTTGAAGCGGGTGCCCTGGAATGGAAGAGGGACCCAAGGAAGCCTCCGCAGTGGTTGCCAAAGTGGAATTGGAGTCCTGGAGGGCCGACAGGGATTGACACGGAGGTTTTCACTGATGGTAGTAAGTCTGGAGCCAATACTGGAGCTGGAGTAGTGATTTTTACTAATGGAGAGCTGATCTTCTAAGAAAGCTTAACACTCAGAGTGGACGAATTGGTCTTTTCAGCCGATCTGGTTGCGATCAGGGTAGCCCTCAGAGTGTGTGCCGAGAAGAACTTCAGCCCGGACCGCCTCTATTCAGATTGTATGTCGGCCCTCGTCGCCATCAATCTGGTGAAAGGGCAACTCGCGCATAAAATAATCCAGGAGCTGGAGATGATAACGCGGGCTCCGGAGGGTTAGGGGACAGCCTCATCGAAGGTAATGAGTTCGCAGACAGGCTCGCTAAGGCAGGATGCTTTAGAGGTAGATCACTGAGGACCCCAGTGACCAAGAAAGAGTTTATAGGAGGATCAGGGGCACGTCCAGGACTTATTGTTGGACAGATGGAGGAAAAGTGTGAAGGGAGAGAGGTATTCAATTGGGTAACAACACCCAAGTACCTCTGTAAGGTAATGTCCCACAAATTCATTAGGGTAGTTCAGGACATGGGCTCTTCCCCAAGTCTCCACAGATTTAAAATTAAGAGAAACCCTTATTGAGTCTATGAAGAAAGGGATGTGGATGCACGCCACTACGTCTTGGATTATCCAAGGGTAGTGGGTGTGCAGGAAGAGAGAAGGAGGGCGAGGGGCGCGATCGAGAGTAAGCTGCTGAGAAACCACAGCAAGCTGCTTGAGAAAGCCCACGACGTGGCATCTGAGCTTTTCCTCAAATGTGAGTGAACAGAGTCGACCGGGGGCTGCCTCCCCGCGGTCCCTGCTGGACACAGTAAATAGTTTCCTCTTTTGCTGTGTTTAAAGGCCAACGGTATAGAAATCCTTCCAGACACGTTGTCTGGGAGGTGGTGTTTCCAGGTACAATGTTCAAGCTCTAGCTTGGATACCGTTACTTGGCTTATGAGTTGAACAGAATAGCAGCGAAGGGCATGCTTCGGATGCCGGCTTGTGGACCGAAAGGTCTGGGTGGCCATCTGCTTCTAGGGTGTACCAACTGTGCTTAGGTGGGATCCTCCAGTTCTTGTTTATTTTTGTTTTGGCTACTGTTTCTATTTCTTTAAAAGTAAGTTTATTTTTCTGTAGTAAGGGTTCTTTTGTGTATTTTTTCGCTAGCGCATCAGCAGCTTCATTGCCTTCAATGGTTACATGTAAGGGTATCCATTGAAGGTGAATTTTTGAGGTATTGAGAGTTTTTGGAGATAACCAATTATGTTCCTGCTTACTTTTTCTCTAAGTTCCCTTGTGTGACTAAAGTGTTGTATGGCACTTCTACTATCAGTAAGAATCCATATATCGTGATGTTTAGTGTTTCTGATGGATTTTAAGGCTTCATAGATGGCTATAAGTTCGGATCTGAAGACTGAGCAAAAATCTGGGTTTCTTCTGTTTATTTTCTCATTGCTATTTGTGGTTTTAATGAGAGAGTCACTGTCAGTGTGTCCCAACTCGTCTCTGCTACCATCGGTATAGATAGTTATTACATTTTTAGGAATTTTATTAATTATTTCTAATGATAATTGTTTTAAGTATTCTGGATTTTGGTATTGTTTGTTGGTGGGTTCATTTAAAGTGGCATTAAAAATAACATTTTGTTAGTGATTCACATGGAGATATTTTTTCTGCTAAATAATATTTTTCCACTTCATATTTTAAAAATCCATTTCTTTTGGCCAGGTGGAGAGGGCCTTCTTTTTTGAGTCTTATATTGGATTCCCAATTAAGTATGTAATTGAAAGTTCTGTGTTTGTTTTCATAACTCTTGATTTTGTTTATATATTTTGGCAGATTGTAACTTCTTCTATCCTTAAGGGCATAATGTCTGCCTCGTAAAGTACAATATTATTAGGGCAGGTATTTCGAAGACCTGTAATAATTCTAGCTGCATTTAGTTGTATCCTTTCCAGTGATTTTAGATTTGTTTCAGATGCTGTACCATAGATTTGATATCCATATTCCAAGATAGGTCTCATTAGAGATGTGTAAATTAATTTTAGTGTTGTTGCTTCAGCTCCCCACTCTTCCTGAAATACATTTCAAGATTTTTAGTCGGTCTCTTCCTTTTCTAACAACTCCTTCAATATGTTTACTGGAGTTAAATGTCTGGATCCAGGGTGTAGCCGAGATATTTAGGATGTTTATTATATTGCAATTGTTGTTCTTTCAGAATAATATTTGGTCTTATTTTCTATAGTTTCTTATCGGTAGTAAAAAGACAGGTTTCAGATTTTTGGGGGTTAAATTCTAATTTATGTTTATTAGCAAATTTTTCTAGGTGGAGAAGAGTCTTGTTCAAATCTCTTTCATCTTTTCTCCAGTTAGTGTTGCTGCTCTATAGAATAATGTCATCAGCGAAAAGTCCAATATTGGTTTTATGTGAAAATTTTTCTTCTATGCCTGCAATAAATAGGGTGAAGAGATTTGGGCTAAGGACTGATCCTTGTGGTAATCCTTGATACAATTTGAAGGTTTTAGATAGAGTGCCATTATATTTGACCCTGATGTATCTATTTTTAAGGGAATCATTTATCCAAGTGATAGCTTTTCCATCAATTTTGAAATGTTTGTATAATTTTGTAAATAACTTGTTTTTCCATACCTTATCAAAAGCTTGTGTATGGTCTAAAAAGCAGCTATTGTGTGGTTAGTTGTTTTTCTGTTTTGTGCATCTTTTACCTTTTGTATGAAAAATAAGAGTTGGTCTATTGTCCCATGTCCTTTCCTAAATCCATATTATTCTTCTGGTAAGAGATTTCTTGTGTTGGGGTGGTAGGTGAGTCGTCTGAGTATAATTTTTCCATTAATTTTCAGCAAATACTTGTGAGGGAGATAGGTCGGTAGTTTTTTGGGTCATCAGCAGATTTGTCAAGTTTTTAAATGGGAATTATTGTGGCATTTTACAGTCTTGAGGCAATTTTCCAGTTTTCCAGGAGTTATTGAAAATATTAAGAAGTCTTTGTTTGCCAATTTTGCCCAAGTTTGATATCATTCGGCCATGGATTCCATCTGGCCCAGAAGTCTTGTTTAGGTCAGTGTTTTCTAATGCATAAGCTAGCTCTTTCATATTGATTTTTTCATGGAAAATATTATGAGTGCTGGTGACATTTTTACAGTAATGAATAATTCTTCGGGCCTTTGTTTCAACCTTGATTTTACTACTTATTTGATATGAATTACCTGAAAGATTGGCAGCAATTTTGTCATTAGTTGCTGGTGTACCATCTGTATTCTTAATCATATTAGTTTTTTCGGTTTGTGACTGGGATCTGTCAATTTGTTTTGCCAAATTCCAAAGTTTTGTATTTGGGTTTCTTGGGTTCATGTGTTTTCACAAGTTTGTTTCCATTTTTCCCTTTTCACATTTACGTATAATCTTTTTATTTTTGCATTCACAATGTTCAGTTCAGTTCTACAATTTGTTTGGTTTTGGGTGCTCTTTTTTGTAGTTCATTTCCTTTAGTTATAAGTGTTTGAATATTTTTTGCCTGGTGTGTATAATTTGGAATCCATTTCTTAATATTACCTCTTGATATTGAAACTGTGGCTGCTTTAATAATGGTGTTTTCGAAAGATATCCAATTAGCCTTTTTGAAGTTCTAGATTTTTTCTTAATTGAGCTGGGTTTGGTCTCGGTGCTAATTTCTATCAAATTAGGCAAATGATCACTTACAATACTTTTTAATACTTGCTATTTGCATTTGTGGAAAATGTCAGGATAGTAAAAACATATATCAAGGGCTTGTGCAGTATTATAGCTGTATGAATGATGGGTAGGATTTCCATCATTTAAGCACATGATGGCATTGTCGTCAAATATGTTTGAAAGTATTTTGCCTCTTGGGTTTGGCGTGGAACATCCCCATAGTTGATGTTTGGCATTAAGGTCACCTACAATAAGAGTTGTCTGTAAGAAATTGAGCCATTGTTTCATCGTCAATAAGTGTATTGTTTGGAGGGTGATACTTATTGTATATGTTGATGGCTTTGTTTTGATTGAGGTAGACTTTGATATCTTGGGCTTCGAGGTCTAATGTGTTTGAAATATTAACGGCTATGTCCTCATAGTACAAATTATTGATTAAAAATGCTAGGCCACCCCCTTTAACAGCATATACAGATGGATCTTCAGACCTTACCCTGAGTTATGGAGGGGCCGGAATTAACATAATACTGCAAGATGGAACGCACATCAAAATCAAAGAAGGAGCAGGACAGATTTCGTCAAACTTCACTTGTGAACTGACGGCTATCTGGAAAGCCCTTGATGTATGCCTTGACCAACCATCCCTGCATCAAGCAGAAGGAAATTTAATATACAGCGACTCCATATTCGCTCTAGAAGCAATTCAGAAGGGCAATACTAAAATCACACGGAAAATACACTCGTTACTTACCCAACTGGAACCATTGGAGAATAACTGCATTCTACAATGGATCCCTGCCCATGCTGGGATCGGGGGTAATGAAATGGCATCTGAATTGGCAAAGGAAGCCAGAAAGTTGAGCCAAAGGAAAGAACAAATGTCATTATTTGACGCTGATTCTTTGTCAAAATACAAGATAATTAAACAATAAATAAGAAAATATCAAAATGCGAAATAAACTCTGAGAGAAAAATGACAAAAACTATAACAAGACTTAGAACAAAACACTATAAAGGAATGACAATACACCCAGATGGCACAATAACCTATAGGGCATGCAACAATTGTCCTGGTGTGGAACTTACACCTACCCACATATTCTCATAGCCAGCAATGGCCGCAGCCTTGCAGAAATTTGACATAGACCCAGAGCAGCAGCTTTACACACCCAAGATAGTGGACATTGCTGCTGCTGTGATGGAGATAAATGGATACATCTGAGGCTCTTTATTGGACACGACAACAACAACGGCATTCCAGAGTAAAATAAATGATCAGAGATAGATACATATTTTTCAAATGAATTAAAATGAATATAATCGATACTGAGAGAGAGTTGAATTAAAAAAATATTAGAAATTTATTATTTTCGGAAACACAAGACGTATCTAAAATATCAATTTTTTTTTTTTTTTTTGCTACATGTTTGAATTTGCATTTACCTATTTTACATATCTCTGATTGTATTTAAAAATTGTTAACCAATTCTTCATACTTTTGGCGAAGTGGTGTTTTATTAATTTGTTATTTGATGTTATTAGGGTTCTTTCCTGGTATTCAAAAAGGAAAAATACGTGTCGATCAGTTATATTTTTCAATTTATCAAACAATTTGGCCGCTGAATCTCTGATTCTGGTAGTGCGCCATCTGGCGAATATAATTGTAACTAAAATCATTTTCGAATTTTTCATTATTTGCCATAAAAAATCCCATTGCATCCTGAACACAATGGTGTTTACCGCATTGCTCTAGCGCAAATATTCGCAGAGTTATTAATTTTTAAAGTTGTGCGGGACTTTTGGATCACCCTGTATATATGGAATAAAGTTTTAAAATATGGAAAACATTCTCGATGGGGTATTCCCAAATTTAATTGTTCTTTCTGTATAGTTAGAGAGGTAGTATTAAGAAATTTTAACTTTTTTGACGTGTATATTTATTTTTTGAATAAATCAATTTTCTACTGCCCTTACTGTAATGTTAAAATAATGGAAGATCCTGGCTCATCAGTGGTGTGTGGATGGTGGATCTCAATAATTACTTCTCTTTCTAAAATATAAATCTTCTTTATTGAAGGTACAAGGAACATAAATTACTAAATATATCTAAGTAAACATTACCAATAAAATAACATCTCTATAATCACATCTCTATTAACTCTTACCTATATATATATATATATATATATTCCTGACTCCACAGATTTTAAGTCACAGATTATTACAATAATAGAATAAAAATAATATTTGACAATAACATCCAACATGGTGAACCCTCCTAGTGGTTTCTCCAGTTTAATCTACCATATCGCTGTAATATTGCATTTTTATCTTTTCTTTTTATACAAGCCTTCCCATTATTTTATAATCTCAGTAAGTGTAGTATATACACACGCACAAAAGCCTTTATTAGGGACTTGCCTTATACAGATTCTCCCAATTGGGTAAGGTAATAATCATCTTGTGTTATTTACATAGAAATTGAACTGGCTTTACTCTTCATCTCAAAGTCATTCACTTGTTGACTGGTCCTTACATAATGATGATATAAAAATTTATAATAAGCTATTGCATTAGAATTGTTTGCTGATATTTTTGAAAGCAATACGTAAGGTGAAATGTTGGTACATTTAATTTGTTGATATAGGGCCTTCTTCTCGGCATCAAGGGCTGTAAAATTAAGCAGGTAATGGGGGAGTTCTTCAGTAATTTCCTTCTCACACAGTGTACATTACGATGCACTAGCGCGCCATCTGTTATCAAATTACGAAACTATTTTAGACGCGTAATATTTTTTTTAAATAAAAAAAAATTCTGCTGTCCTAAAAGCTTATGTTCATAGTTCATCTAAAATACCCATTCGAAGAGTCAAGCATCAGTATCACTATAAAAGGAAGTTCCAAAAATGCAATATAACAGCGGTATGGTAGATTAAACTGGCGAAACCGCTGGGAGGGTTCACCACTGATGAGCCAGGCCCTCCCTTTAATTTTTCCATTGCAGTAAGGGCAGTAGAAATTGTTTTATTTTAAAAAGAATATTACGCGTCTAAAATAGTTTCGTAATTTGAGAACACAGTGTACATATTAAGTTTTAGTAAAGGTAGTATAAATTGTTTCAATTCAAAGAGGAACATACGCGGCAAAATATAGTTCAAATTTCTTTCAACAAATGAAGCGCTAATGCATCATATTAGTGTGCGGTGAATTATGGAAAAACAAGAAGGGTGGGATATCTTAAGAGACTTTAATTCTCCAATCGGTGGTTAGGAGCAAACGTTATGCATTTAATGAGTCAGTCTCAAATCTGTTTGGAACATTACTAATTTAATACAAATTGCTGAAAATAACCAATTATACTATAAATAAATGAAGCTTCCAGGGTTAAGTTTCTTGTGCAACTTTTTATTTCTAAGATTTCGGACTTGTCAGTCCTTCAACAGGATTATCACATTAAAAACTTAATAATAAAAACAATTTTTATATACACATTATTATTTAATTAAAAGGGCATATATTGGATCAAAATATTATTTATTTTACCAATATTTCAGTTGGCTGAACGCCAAATTTTATCACACTTTAAAATGTTATAACACTTTGATAAAGGTTGGCGTTCAGCCAACTGAAATATTGGTAAAATAAATAATATTTTGATCCAATATATGCCTTTTTAATTGAAGATTTATTTATGGATTGCTCTATTTTCAAAACACATTATTATATACATATTTTAAATACATATTAAATATTGAGAGAAAAATATATTACATTATTTCTGTTTGAAAAACAAATTTTTTGAAAATATACGTGCGTGGTGGTTGAAGGACTGACAAGTCCGAAAGCTTGAAAATAAAGAGTTGCACAAGAAACTTAACCCTGGAAGCTTCATTTATTTTATAATATTATAAATCAGGGAAGAACGTTCATTTATAACCAATTCTACGTTTCTATGACAATTTATTATTTTTATATGTTGATTATTGTTATATATGTTATTAATTTGTGTAATCTGCATTCTTATCATTAAATCTAAATACCTTTTACTTAAAAAAATATATTTCACTTTGTATAGACTCCATGCCGAATATCCAAGTAAAGCCTATATGTCGAAATAAAGGCTTTTGTGTGTTATTTATTTGTATATTGTAACGAGGTATTTTTAATTTTATTAACAGTATTATTTTTTATGTTTATATTTTGCTACTCTGTGATCTTCCATCTTTGCTTATCTTTTCTTTATCATTCGTAGTTTGTTCTATCCTGAAATAAATTGCTGTCTCATTCCAAAGTTGGTCTTTCCTAATTTTCCACATGGCAATATACAATTGTCTATAGATATGGTGGTAGTGTACACATCCCTAGTATGCCATTATATCATTATGGTGGGAAGTTAGTTGCTGCTTTACTCTATAAGTACACCACATGTCTGCACATGTAGAAAATAGTTCGAATTTTGCCATTACAAGTGTGCCAGAACCCGATTTAGTTACTTGCAATCAATACTGGGGTTGAACCTTTATAGGAATAGGAGGCCATTGAAGCAATTTCTTTTTTCAGAAAAGTGTCCAATGTGTGCGGGATTTGATCTCGGGTCGTGGCTGTTAAAAATCGACGGTTTAGGTCGTCTATGTAGTATCTTTTTGTTATGTGGTCTGGCTAGTAAATAACCACTTTTAGGTCATAGTAAGGTATGAGAGTAATATATATATGTAATCCATTTTTTAAACCTGTAGAGTTGCTGCTTATAGTTTATACTTCATACAAGTTCAATACTATTATTAGATCATTGTTTAATTCTTTGGGAGAATATGAAAGATCTTGGTTAAATAGAAGATTGCGTGACTTTATATACCGAATTCCAATATAAATTTAAATGACTAATTATCAGAGTCTTTATAAACTACTATCTTTAAAGAAGACTCTTTTAGAATTATTATCCCCCCCCCCAAAAAAAAAAGAGTACACGTGGTACAAGCCATGATAATCATGGTGGATAGTTAACGATCGCTTTTAATGCAAGTGCACCTTTTCACTTGTAGGGCTCTTGCTCATTTGTATGTGCAAATGTCAACTTCTTTTTAAATGTGTAGACATGTGGTGCATTTAGAGTAAAATCAATCTTCAACTACTACTCACCATGATTATCATGGCCTGTACCACATGTACTTTGGATAATGAAAAGAAAATCTAGAATACAAATTATGATATTATCTATGATAATATGAAGCGCTACTCTTTTTAAAGGAGTAGATATATAATGTTGTTGTTTCCCATTACCCAACATCTTCATATGGCTATACTAAACTCCACCAAATACTTAATACGAAATGAAAAATAGAACAAAAGTGAAATTGTACTGGGATCAAGTGGATAAATTAAGAAAAAGGCCACTCCTGATCGTGCAACTAAAAGTTGCTTATGGCTTGCGTCATCTGTCGGAATAAATATCAACGATTAGTTAATATTTATTCCGATAGATGGCGCAAGCCATCAGCAACTTTTAGTTTCACGATCAGGAGTTGTCTTAACTTAATACGAAGTTACACATTAAAAAAGAGAAAATGAAAGATCCAAGAGATAAAACAGCAACAAATGCCTCTCCTGATTATGTTAACTAAACCCTGATGGCCGTGCCATCTATCGGAGTGCTTTTTAACTAAATATTGATTTTTTTTATATCCCCGAATAAATGTCTTGGACAAAATAAAATTCCTGATAATTCAATAAAAACGAATCTATCGCACATTTATATATAGACACCAATATTCAGTGCGGTACGTACAGTAAAATTTGCAAGCCAAGTACAAAACATAGGATTGAATTGAAATTTTACATATTTACTTATACCATCGAATAAACGCATGATTATAGAATAAAATCCCCATGATAAACAGAGATTAATATTTTATTGTAGGCTGACTTTAAAAAGGGTATGTTGGAGCTGCCATTTTTCAGACCATTGATGAAGTCTTCCTGAAAACTCCGTTGAATGGAAATTAGGTATGCCGGTACATTTACCCGACACATTCTTGTAGCTTCATATTTACTATAACGTGATTAGATTCTGTTTGCTTTGATAGCTTTAGACTGCTTTATCTCCTCTAACAAACAGGGCCTAAAACTAACTGCGCCGTTGTTCCCTTGTGTTCAGTCATGCACATTCACACCTAACTTATATGTACCTAGAGAGGTATCTCTCCCTTCAGAACGAGGCATTATGCTTATCACCCTAGTAAAAAACTTTACTAATGATGATGAAGAATGAGCCACAACACCAGTTTTAGCAAATTCAGACAAAAAGCCAATAACCTGTATACCAAGGTTTCAGGCTATGACCCTTGTCAGTATAGACGCGGCTTCGATTTCACAACATCCTACGAGAGAGGTTATGGAATGGGTCGAATTTACCAAACAGGTGTTTAAGCTGGTGAAGTGGCAGGGGCCGATTTTCATGCTAGAATATAGGTTAGCTTTTGTCTGAATTCGGCTCATTCTTCATCACTACTAGTAAAGTTTTTTACTGAGGTGATGAAAATATTGCATCTTTCTAATGCACAATTAAAGGGAGAGATGCCTTTCTAGGTACATGAATATAATCTTTCCGAAACTTTATGTTGTAACCTAACTTATATACATATATTTGATTTTTTTTACATATTTGCATAGATCGACGTTCATTGCGCGCCTTTTTTCTTGATAAGCCAATTTCACTGTGGGTAAGTGTTTATTAGTATTTGTCCAAGAGGAAAGAAAGGTGTGTCGATTTAACAGATGGCCTCAAGTTGAATATAAATTATGCAGCTAAAATCGAATTTATCCAAAATATGGACTAGGCAGCCCTTATAGAAATCTGCACACAGAGTGCCACCTATGTAACTAGGTGGGGTAGCCAGACGCCTTTCTTGGCGCCGTACGGATCGATAGCAGACGAAGGGAGTGACGACCTTTCAAAGGCCGCCATGTTGGATCCCACCTCCCTTGTCAACTCCATAGAGGAAAATGAGTCGCTTCGGGATATTATCTCATCAATTTTCAATTGTTTTTAAAATTTTTTGAATGTTATACGTGTTCTCTATGGTTATTTATAAATTATTATTTATTTTTATCTATGAAAAATTACCATATGGCAGTGTTGCCCAGCCGTTTTCTTTTTGAAATATCACTGATAATTCGTATATATTATAATAAATAAGCTGTCAGTGAATACTGTAATTATATAGTTATACAGTTAAATGCCTTTTTAAAAGCCGATTGTGGGACCAAATATAGTGACCTGCATTGATGTAATAATCAATCATCTCAGCGCAATATGCAAAATTGTATTCATCACTTGACCGTTTACTTGATTTTTATTAATAAAATGCTGATGATGACTATTTATTTCTCTTCAACCCATAGGTTGTTGACTGGCAGTATTCCTGTCCTCTCAGATATTTCTTTCTAGGGTTAGTTTTTTGATGATATTGTAGATGTATTCATCACAGAATTTGTTCATAAATCCCCTTCTGGGCATTACTCTTCCCAATTTTATTTCCATATATACCCCCTTTCAGCAATACTTAAACCCTTTTCAAGGGTTACAGTGAACCACTGAAACGTAAAAATAAATAATTAAAAAGGTTGTAGTATTAATAGCATATATAATTTCTACCCGCAAAAATGTTTTTTCTATATTAGGTGTTAACTACACGGAGTGTGAGAGATAAGATGTCAAAAATGCTGATTATACTCTCTCAATGGTCCCCCAAAAGGCCATATCGCTCCTCGATGAATTTTAGGACAACTTTACTTTTAAGTCTATCAGTGCATGGTAATCAACAACAACAAGCCTTTTATTGGGGACCTATACCCTACACAGGATTCGCCCAGGTGCATACTTGTTTAGAAAAGATGAGTTAGTTATTTACAAGTGATCGTTTATTTACATATCCATCTACACACGGCTCTCTTTTCTCAATTTTTCTTCTCTTGCGCAGCCCTGTAAAACTTGTACGGCTAACATTGGTATTCTCTGATAAAGGCTGTTCCCGTAATATTTAGGAATATTTATGAGTATTTAAAACTCTGAGGAACATATTTAAAGGTTAATTGTCGAATTTAAGACGTTGATGTCTATTTAGGATAACATTTGATAGAAGAGGACTTTTGAAAGGTGGGCGTTAACCTGTCATGGTCGTTAAAGTAGCGTATAAATGTGTGGCGGATTCACATGGAACATCAACTTATTCTTACTCCTTGGCCTTTCAATTTTTAAATATCATTTTAAATAAAGATTTATAACTTTTTATTAATTACATTTAATCATATATATAAAAATAAACAATGTGCAAGTACTCTAAATAGCACACAATACGCTCCTCACTTCAATGTTGTAACTCGTGTAATGGTTGTTACAAAAATAAACCAATTTGTGCATCGTCACCTGACGTCTCTGCAGTATCTTAATTTCCTACTTTGAGATTTACGGTAGAGGAGGCTAAGGTCATCAGCCCATACCGACCTTAGCTTCAACAACTGTTAAAGTTGGCAAACTTTATAGTAAGGCTAAGGTTATATTTCGATTTGGGAAAACATAGACATATTTATTGTTAATAAAAAATAACTTACACTCATGGACAAAACTTAAGAAAGTAGAATGTCTTTGATATCACAATCGTTTGTATTTTTGAAAGAGACAGGGACAATTTTGTTCACACTTGGTTATCTCGTATGTCTTCAATTAAGGTCACTAATATCTTTCAGAGTTATTGTCTGAATCCCGATATACATGGTAAAAGGTACAACTTCCTTAAGTTTTGTCCATGAGTGTATCCTTCAGTTATTGTCTGAATCCCGATATACATGCTAAAAGGTACAACTTCCTTAAGTTTTGTCCATGAGTGTATCTTTCAGAGTTATTGTCTGAATCCCGATATACATGCTAAAAGGTACAACTTCCTTTAGTTTTGTCCATGAGTGTATCTTTCAGAGTTATTGTCTGACTCCCGATATAAATGCTAAAAGGTACAACTTCCTTAAGTTTTGTCCATGAGTGTATCTTTCAGAGTTATTGTCTGAATCCCGATATAAATGCTAAAAGGTACAACTTCCTTAAGTTTTGTCCATGAGTGTATCGTTCAGAGTTATTGTCTGAATCCCGATATAAATGCTAAAAGGTACAACTTCCTTAAGTTTTGTCCATGAGTGTATCTTTCAGAGTTATTGTCTGAATCCCGATATACATGCTAAAAGGTACAACTTCCTTAAGTTTTGTCCATGAGTGTATCTTTCAGAGTCATTGTCTGAATCCCGATATACATGCTAAAAGGTACAACTTCCTTAAGTTTTGTCTATGAGTGTATCTTTCAGAGTTATTGTCCGAATCCCGATATACATGCTAAAAGGTACAACTTCCTTTTGTCCATGAGTGTATCTTTCCATCATTCTTCAATAGATGGCTCGCTATGTATTTTAAAAATATATTTTGCACATCCCCAGCATTCTATAAATAATCGATCATATTTTCACCTACACAATAATGTATTTGAAAAAATAGTACAAATGTGATATTGTACTGGGATAAGGTGCATAAATTAAGAAAAAGGCATCTCCTTATCGCGCAACTGAAAGTTGCTGATGGCTAGCGCCATATATCGGAATAAATATCAACTATTCTCGTTGATTTTTAATTATTCCAGAATTGGCCAAATACTCATTCTTGATTAATCAAGAAAAGCTAACCACGGACGCGTTTCGGGCTGTTGGCCCTCATCAGCGTGGTGCAAGCTGTACCTCAACGACAAAAAAAAAAAAAAAAACTGGTCAATAAGGCATCCTGAAAAATCATGAAACGGGTAGTTAAGGCCAGAATTGCTTGAGAACGCTACAAACGCGTCCGTGGTTAGCTTTTCTTGATTAATCAAGAATGAGTATTTGGCCAATTCTGGAATAATTAAAAATTAACGAGAATAGTTGATATTTATTCCGATAGATGGCGCTAGCCATCAGCAACTTTCAGTTGCACGATAAGGAGATGCCTTTCTCTTAATTTATGCACCTTATCCCAGTACAATATCACATTTGTACTATTTTTTCACATTGTGTAGCGTTCTCACGCAATTCTGGCCTTAACTACCCGTTTCATGATTTTTCAGGATGCCTTATTGACCAGTTTTTTTTTGGTCGTTGAGGTTCAGCTTGCACCACGCTGATGAGGGCCAACAGCCCGAAACGCGTCCGTAGTTAGCTTTTCTTGATTAATCAAGAATGGGTATTTGGCCAATTCTGGAATTATTAAAAAAATCAACGAGAATAGTTGATATTTATTCCGATAGATGGCGCTAGCCATCAGCAACTTTCAGTTGCACGATAAGGAGATGCCTTTTTCTTAATAATGTATTTATTATATGAACCATTGAAAATTCAATACTTTCAAAATATTTTATTTATGCGGGGTTTTCAAAACAAATTATATGTGACACAATGGGTAGCTTTATATTTAGCTTATTTATTACGTATCTAGTTATAAAATTTTATTAACATTTTAAAGATATATATTTTTCAAGCTGTATATATAGTTCAATAATTGTTACATTTGAAGATTTATTCTATAAAGTAATATATACACGTATAATCATTTTCAAACCACTTTTATATATGACTAGCGGATGTGCCCGGCTTCGCCCGGGTTTTACCCGAGTAAAGGTTTGTATAACGAACATTTGTTAAAACAATTCTCTATAAACATATAAAAAAAAAAGATATATTTTGATGATTTGAAACTCGTAAATTTGAATCTCTCGATAAAGTGATCATTTTTTCCCGGTCCATTGTGCCGTGTCATCCTGAATTTTGTATTTCCTAATTTTCTATATTACAAAATAATCGTTTTATCTAGTGAACATATTTTCCCGGTCCCTTGAAAAATACTCGATAAGTTGAATAAAATCATGGTCGTGAATCTCTCGATAAAGTGATCATTTTTTCCCGGTCCCTGTGTGCCGTGTCATCCCGAATTTTGTATTTCCTCGATAAAGTGAACATTTTTTACCGTTCCCTGTGAGCCGTGTCATCCTGAATTTTGTCTTTCCTAATTCTATACATTACAAAATCATCGACACGGGATATCATTTAATGTTGTCTAAAGGGGGTTAAGAGAGCAGTCTCTTTCAAATGAAAAATGCTTTAATTAAGCAGATGTTTAAAGTATAATATATGAGAGAGGCAATCTTACAGGTTGTCGACGCTGTAAAATCCCCAGAGAGAGTGTTTTTGTAGCATCATGCTGTGACTCACACGATGACCCAAGGTCATCAGGAGCAGCAAACTAAGCCTATCTCCGTCTCAATGGTGGCGCTGCTTGCGAGTTAAATATACAAATCTGCAAATAACTCTAAGGATATTCAAGATATTCAAGAAATTAATTTTCGTAAACCTTTCCGGGGATACACCTAATAATATCCCAAAATTTCACGGCGATTGGATGTATGGTTTTTGAATCCATAGAGGACACACACACACACAGACAGACAGACAGACATTCAATTTTATATATATAGATTTGTCTTACATTTTCTATAAGTCTTTTTCTATAGTTATATAAAATGCTTTTATTTATAAATCATACTTTGTTGAGAAGAAATTTGATTTATTTAAATGGAAGAGATTTCGAAATGAAATATTCGGGTTTTTAATGAAGAAAATTCAAATCCTATTTTCTTCCAGCAGCGTTGCCATTTACAATGATGTTGTTTATTTTTTGTAATTATATATATATATATAATATTCATTATAATACACAATAAACACTTCATATTAAATACATATTTTTAAGCGGGAAATGGATGCAAAAATAATTTTAAGTAGGGCAGACGAAAAAAAAGTGTTAACTAGAAATTTAGCAGACGATAGTGGCGTAGTCTGGGTAACACTAATTGCACAAACTTAACATTTTTTTTTCAATGTACGGAATGTCATGTTACTATGGTGATGGGGAAATACACCTTAAAAAAGTCTGTTGAAGGGTGAAATGAGTTTGTATTTTTTCCCCAGCTATTTCTCTCTCTTCAGTGAAAAATGGACTAGCCTTTTGTTATTCTCAAGTCTTACGGAATTTTTCTTATTTCACCATATTGATTTATTATATTGAAGATGGGACCAATACAGTTTTTTTTCTATTTCCCTTTTTTCCACTCAAACGATTTATTTTCAAACTTTCTCTTTTTTTCGTATGGCAGTCTTTAAATATCTTGTGTGGAAAAATTCCGTTTTATTTACGTTCAAAAATTTTAATAGAAGTTTTATTCTAAAAGGTGACGTATAAATATAAGTGAGAAAATATAAAGCTTTTTAAAAATAAGTTTAGAGTGTTATTTATTTCAAAAATACATTTTTATAAATTATATATATTCGAAACTATTATATACACGTAGGATTGTTTTGAAAATTAAACAAATACTACTGTCCTTACTTTATTATTATTTTTTTAATTTTCAAAAGAATCATACGCGTCTATAATAATTTCGAATTTTCATAACAGATGGCGCGCTAATGCATCATAATATAAATTATATATATATATATTAGAAAAAAATTGATATATTAAAATATTTTCAATATTTGCAAATACAGTAAACTCTCCTATAACGCGATTAATGTGTTCCGTGTTGTATGAAATCGCGTTATAGGAATTCGCGTTGTACGAAATAAAACTTGTATAACGCGAATGTTGTTAGGGTAAATTGTTAGTGACAAATATCGCGTTGTACGAAAATTCGCGTTGTATAAATAAATTTGTCGCAATTTTTTTCTCGCGTTGTACGAAATCGCGTTGTAAAAACTCGCGTTATAGGAGAGTCTACTATATAATAATGAATTTAATAAATTTTGACGCAATTACTTTAAAAATATATTAGTTTAGAAGCTAATAATTAAAAAATAAAATGAGGGAGAGCGAGAGAATAGGTTATACTATATATCCATAAAAAAAAAAACTCATTTTTATAAAGATTGCTTCAAATTTAAATAATATAGCAATATATATATATATGACTACACAACACATATATTTTATATCCATATAAAATTAAAATTCGTTATCCCTAAAATAAAGGAGAAATTTTCTATATAAAATGTTAATAATAAGTTATGATGGTGTGTCTGCGAGTTATGGGAGAACACTCTGTCGAAATTACTTTGTCTGCTTGAAAAATTTATGGCGGGAAAATTAAATCTGCATAATGCGCAGCGCTTCAACACTAAATTATCTAGCAGGGGGATGAAAAATGGATTTATAAAATTTATAGAAAAATATAGTCTCAGTTTTTTAATGTTTGGTTTATATATTGTATAGATATATAATGGTATTAACTTTTAAATTTAATTATAAATTAATTTCGCTTTTATTTTAATTATAAACTATTAACATTTATTTTACAAATCTATGGGGAGAGTAGGTAAATTTGTAATTTGAGACCTGAGTGGCATGAATAATGTTCTTCCAAATTTCTCTATCCTACACAACCTTATAGATAACTTATCAATATTCACATTTTTATATTTTCGCCAAAATATGTTTCTTATTGCGGTAAAGGTAGCAGAAAATCACAAGGAGTGACACAAAATCGTCGGAATTTATTGATAAAAAGTATCTACATTTTTCTTAAAACAAATTTAATATAAAAAAACATTTGAAAATTATCCCGCATGTGTTTCTTTTGAACGAAAAAATCAAAATTTATTTTAAGGAGAAATAACGATTATTTCTAAACTTAGGGATGTTCAATATATTATAATGCGGCTTGTGATTGTAAAACGACATTTGAAAATTATCCCGCATGTGTTTCTTCTGAACGAAAAAAATTAATATACTTCAAAGTAATTGTGGGGGCCAAGAGACTTCCTTCCAGCCTGCTGGGATGACAGACCACGGAAAACATACAAGCGGGGCCTGGAAATACTCGTAGTACTGATGGCCACCGCTGCGTGGCGCGGGAGATCGGCGGAAGTCAACAGAAAACCAGAATAAACATTCTAGGGTGTTGTCCTTTTGTCTTCCTCTAAAAATGTAGCTAATAAGTTATACCAATAAAACACTAACTCTGAAATACTTTCTGGGCCATCGCTGGACTAATAAATCGACACACCACATAATCTCCAACTAATGTACTTGTCCAATCCTCTATTAAAGTTATAGAAGCTTCATTTAAATTCATCCTAGATGATATCTGATAACGTCGTCGTGACTTGGCGTTTTACGTCGTCGATATCGGGAAAGAACTTTCCCTACAAGTCCATTTTATTCCTAGAAAACAGAAAAAAGGAACTTAATCTAGTGAGTGCGTGGATCAAATTAGTCAGGTTTGTACACGGCAATTCCTTTGATTCTCGGTGAAATGTCTGGGCGCAAACTTTTCCGCCACTCTTCGTAATGCAAAATTCAAAATGCGATGAATGGCTCTCCCAAGATACTCCGGATAAGTATTGGAGCTCGTGATTTGCTCTGAAGTGATAATCATTAGCGATTTTACGGTTCGAGCAGTTTAAGGCGACTGGAACAGGGACGATCTTCATTCACCACTTTTTAAGCCATTAAAACCATTCCTACACTTGGGTTTTACTGCTATCATGCTATTTTAAGCTGTTTGTATAATCACAACAGTTTCCGCTGCATTTTTGTCAACAAAATTTTACTGCCGCAAATTGTCTCCTTTTTTTTCGTGTCACGTGTGCTCTAAAGACATCCCCATAGAACTGCCACAGTCGTCGATTCCGGGCGATACCACTTGGCAGAGGTCCTACAAACGCCTCCTAGCGGGATTACACGAAACACGCAGCACAACGATTCCGGCTATTTTCATGTTCCCCCTTGTATTTGCTTAAGACAAGTAACACTCGCGCTAAAACAGCTTATATATTTGTGTGTGAATATGTAAGTATATTCAGATATTACATACTCAAATTCTCTCTGATTTAGATAATTTTTTTTTTTGCTTATCCCTAGTACACGTGGTACAGGCCATGATAATCATGGCGGGTAGAGGTAGGCGACTGCTTTTACTGTAAGTGCACCACATGTCTACACATGTGAAAAGCAGTTCTACTTTGTACTTACAAATGTGCCAGAGCCCCGTTTGGTTACTTGCACTCGTTGGTGGGGTTAGACTTTTACAAGAATCGGGGGCTATTGGAGCAATTTTTCTTTATCAGAAAAAAGTGTCCAATGCGGGAATCGAACCCGGGTCGTAGCGGTCGAAAACAAACGGTTTAGACCATCTTTCCACCGACCCCCCCTTAGAGAATTGTGATTTTTAGTAATTGAACTTTAAATGCTTTTTACATTATTTATGAGTCACATCAATGTCTTGAAGCACTTTTAAGATCAAACTATCCTACATTAATATTGTGGCAGTAGATAACAAGCCAGGTGTATCATTTTGTTTTCAAAATTCGAAACTATTATAGACGCGCATGATTCTTTTTTAAAATAAACAATTTCTACTGTCCTTACTGCAATGGAAAAATTAATAGGAGGGCCTTGCTCATCAGTGGTGAACCCTTCCAGCGGTTTCGTCAGTTTAATCTATCATACCGCTGTTATATTGTATTTTTCGAACTTCCTTTAATAGTGATACTGATGCTAGACTATTTGAATGGGTATTTTATATGAACTATGGACATAAGCTTTGAGGACAACAGAATTACATACATTTATAAATATATAAAATGCTTCGAGCAATCGTTCTTCCGCAAATATAAAATTGTGTCTTTTATTATAGCAATTTATTATAATGCATTATAATAATTTTGTTTGTATTTTGTTTCCGATCATAATCAGGTAGAATTCCCGTGTCAGATGATAAGCTTTGCCAGACAGTACTTGGAATTGTCTCTTGGATGATCCCCCCCCCACATGGAACACCATAACAGAGATGATCTATCTCAAGTATATGTGGTACATATCATGAGAGTTATTTTTTTTATAAAATAAATAAAGCTTACAGGGTTAAGTTTCTTGTTCAAATTTTTATTTTCAAGCTTTCGGACTTGTCAGTCCTTCAACAGGAGTATAACGATAATAAATTGATGATATATACTATTTTTATATACAAATTATTTTTTACATATTTTAATATTAATGATATTGAAAGGGGGAGAAAATATATATTGCTTTCTTTGTGTGTTATAAACAATTTTTGAAAATATATATACGTGTATAGTGGAGGATACGTGCTGGTCGAATGATATCTCGAGATTTCAAATTAAATTTAATAAATTCGTGAACTATTGTGGTATATATAGAAGACTGCTTACATCTATGGAGTAGTATTTGTCCATATTGTTTCATATGTTTCTGATATTTCTAAGCATCTTGAAAAAGTAAAAGTCGCCTATGTCTTCAAAATAGACGCTAAAACTAAGCACCATTTGACGGGAGGCGACCATTATCTTATAGATCAGATTCCTCCCGGCAAAAATTCCATCTGTAAATACAACACACATATACACCTATAGAAATCAGGAACCCGTTATTGTTACAATTTGATGGAGACCTCAATCCAAGACATAAAAGACCTGGACTTCACTCTACCTGAACTGTGATCTTCCAGTCAGTTCTGAAGGCCATTTTTTAGAAATTCTTGATGCCTAACATCCACGACAAAGTGACTCGTGAGCTTTATGCTCGAATGGTACACTGTAAATTTGAGAGGAAATAAATAAATCCCGTTATTAGCAAAGTATTGATCCTCATGTTGAACATCCTTTTCTTTGACAAAGTCGGAAATTTTTATTAGTTCTCTTGTGTGACGTTCAGAGATATCAAATCTGAAATGGGTTTAAGATAGCCATAATCCTAGACCGTATTTTGAGGTAGGTTTATGGAATTCCCTAAAATCAGGTTTTGCAGTAAATTCTCACTCTTTAATGTGCCGAGGTTATAGAGGTGGCTTATAGATGCTGTATGGTTTTATGTTGACGACGTTATAGATGTGGGATGCCAATTTTGACCACTATTTTTTATTATTGGTTATAAATACAGTAAGTTGTGTTGGGACGAAACGAATCTTGCTATTAGGATGTAGAGAACAACCTTTTCATTACCATTACTATTTTATCGCAATATAGTATCTTTCTATTGTTATAAAGAGAGGTAAGTTTTCGAGTGTGACTCTCTTCTACTGCCTCTAGTTGTATATATACACTCATGGACAAAACTTAAGGAAGTTGTACCTCTTAGCATGTATATCGGGATTCAGACAATAACTCTGAAATGTATTACAGTTACCTTTATTGAAGACACACGAGATAACCAAGCGTCAACAAAATTGCCTCTGTTTGCTAAAAAAAAAAAAAAAAAAAGAATAGACGACCGGCGAAATCAAATACATCAAAGTGCAGACTAAATTTTTACATGTATTGACAAGATGTCAATAAAATGATGTTAATTGTCATTGTCAAAGACTTTCCACTTCCTTAAGTTTTGTCCATGAGTGTATATTTTAAAATCGACGTAGTTATTGGCCTGTTGAAGAGATCCTTTGATAGAAAGCTGCTCTTACCAGTCCAAAATAAACACATCGCGTTTTAAGTCCGTCGTAATCTCTTGGATTCGTTTTTATACTTTTAGATTTGAGGAAATATTGATAGAGTTACAATTAATTATTGTGTCATCACCCTTTGGTTACACTAGCCGTCTTTATTGAAGCGTTTAACGGTATAAATATATTGACATATATATATATATACACCCATATGTGAATATAATATATTCAAGGAACTATAAATATCCTTAATCACATCTCATTATACGAGAAAATATATTCAGACCGTCTTTATCCCTAGATAAAATACCATTTGACTAAAGTGCCCAAGAAAGTTCATTTTATCAAAGCAGACGACATCTTTCTTATGCAAATTTAGGGCGAACATGGCGTCGCGTGACTTCCCTTGATTAAACTAGCGCCTGCCGTGAAATTTGCATAAACGATTTTAACGTTATCCCTCACTTCCGCCGTCGTCGTCTGCCCAATTAATCCTTCGCTTGGCGTAATTTTATACTGTGATTGGTTAACGCTCCAGTGTGGCCGGGCATTTGGCTTTGTTGAAAAAAGAGAGAGAGATAGTTGTGTTTGTGGGTTTTATCACCTCATAAAATATTTTATGACGCCATAATAATAAATAAAAAAGGCATAGAGAACATTTTAGAAAATATACACCAACAAAAATGAATACATTTTATTCTAGGAAAAGATGAAATTTTTCTTTGAAATATTTTTTTGTGACCAAATAAACTTTTTACAATGTTAACACATATTTATTCATATATATATTTAAAATTAATGAATACCAGAGAGAGAGAGAGAGAGAGAAAAATATTTTTGAAGGAATTATACGTACCGAAAAAATACTCTATAGACAGAAAATTTCTAAAAATAAAAAAATATATATATTTAGATTTTCTGGGTGGATTCAGATATAAATGAGAAATGGTCGATAACCCAATAAAGTCCCAATTTTTTAAACAATGTTTCGGTTGTGAGACGAGATCTTCAATTTCACCTGAATACTTCCTTCAAGGTTATAAAAATTCTATTTTAAATAAGTAAATTGCACACATATATATATAGACAAAAAAATAATTAAACAAATATTTTAAGTCTCTTAAAGAACTAATCATTATTCTCGCTTTAATATAAAATTATCATATTTTGCATAAAAATTATATATTTATAGATGGAAATTTTGCCAGGAGGATATAAATAGACGCTAAAAACTAAGCGTCATCTATTAATGGCTTCCTCAAACTAGTGGACTCAGGTCGGTCACAAAGCCACAACACCAGCTTTGGTAAACTGAGAAGTGTCCCACTTGGAGACAATGGTTTCGAGCTAATGGCCCTCGTCAGTCTAGGGCGGACTTTATTCCATGAGATCTACGTGGGATCAAATGGAATCTTAAGAATTTCTAAAGAGATGTTTACCTGGTAAAGTAGCTAAACAAATTCTATATTTTTTCTAATATTAATCTTTGCATATATATATACAGTTAAACCTGTCTATAGCGCCCCCTCTAAAAAGCTCCCGATTTTAAATACGTAGTACGATGCGATTTACATTAAAAGTGACCTGTCTATAGCACCCCCTACCTATAGCACCCTAGAGGGGGCGCTATGGACAGGTTTAACTGTATATATATATATCAATATATACAAGGTATTATGATGCATTATCGCGCCATCTGTTATGGAAATTCGAAACTATTATAGACGCGTATGATTATTTTAAAAATTAAACAATTTCTACTGCTCTTACTGTAAGTAGAAAATGTTTAATTTTTAAAAGAATCATACGCGTCTATAATAGTTTAGAATTTATATATACAAAGTATAATCTGGATTAACTATTTTAATCTATAAAATCATTTGAGAAATTAATTTGATTTTGTTGGTTGTTCGTGCTATGTATTTAGTACTGAAGCAATACAAGCCTAACAGATCGTCGAAGTTTGATTTATTGTCACGACAGAGAGAACAAGAAGTCATTCAAGTAGAAAACATAAACAAACTTTGATTTAAAATAAAGAGGATATGTCCACACATTGCCAAATCTTTTCACATCAATGTTCTATTAACAGGTATTTGATACCTGTGAGCAACAGCGGAGTCAATTTGTTTAATTGACAAATGGATTTAATTATTCACTGATACTTTATTATTTATCGTAAACCAACTAAAAGAAATCCATTAACAGATTATGAGGGTCATCTGTTCTTCTAGGAAGATATTCTCCCCAATCAAGACGGATATATCGCATCAATTGCTCAACGGGAAAAATAAAAACATTGAAATGTCTATTCAATCGCCCTTAGGTGAACTCTGTATATAATATTACCAATGTGGCGAGTTAACACTATACATTCACGGGAAAAACTTAAGGAAGTTGTACCTTTTCCCATATATATATCGGGATTTAGACAATAACTCTGAAAGATACACTCATGGACAAAAATTAAGGAAGTTGTACCTTTTAGCATGTATATTGGGATTCAGACAATAATTCTGAAAGATACACTCATGGACAAAACTTAAGGAAGTTGTACCTTTTAGCATGTATATTGGGATTCAGACAAAAACCCTGAAAGATATTATAGTCACCTTTATTGAAGACGCACGAGATAACCAAGTTTTAACAAATTTCCTTTGTCTCTGCTTCTCTTTGATTAGAAATGCCAGATTTAAGTGAAAATCGCTTTTCGACAGACTTGAATAACATGGACCATTTCTAACTTGAACTGTTCAGTAAGTATACGCGCGTAACGTGGATATTTATACACCCTAAATGTTTCTCTTTAAGCTTTTCGAAGACCGTTTTTCCCAATAAAGCTATCACTTTAAAAAAAAGAACTACATGTCCCACAAAAGCGACAGATGAATTAAATAATTTATTAATCGAACCACTGAAGTCTCTTCAAAATACAAAAGATAATTCAAGAAGAAGCTGTTAAGAAAACGACTGAAGGATCAGCTGGGAAGATGCTATAGTAACGGAAACATTTAAGAAAGGATTATATAGGCTAGGTGTAGCAGCTACACATTATCACGTAGAAATTTGAGTGAAATCAAACAAAGAGAATGGATGACAAGTCAATTTATTCTGATCAAAACAATTACCAACTTATTTTCAAGAAATAACAGAGAAGGAATGAGAGAAAGATATAACAAAATAGGTAAACTAATCATCAATTGAGATTAGTTAGAAATATTCTCAATATAAACGTGATAGAGCATACGATACAAGCTGAGCCCTTTCGGAGCAAATTCGACTGTTTAGCGATCAAACTGGAAAAAAACACTGGCCTTTTTTTACATTAATATTTCTATCCTAAATTTTCAGTAGAAAATTGAATTCTAGCCCTGAAGAAATTCTTTATTTTAGATCGAAGTTTCGGTAAAAATATCATTCACCTCATCAGGATTAAACTATAGAATGTGTGATAACATTAGTAATATTAATATGTGATAAAAACACTTCACAAAAAGTGGTTTATTGTGCATAAAATCTCTCGAATAAGTACTAATCTGATTTACATATGTAAATTGAATGTAGAAATAAAGTAATTTTTTCTTTATCTCTCTCTCTCTCTCTCTCGGATTTATACGGCTCAATGAAACAAAGACAACCAAATACAATCTTTTATGCAAATTCCATAAAGAACTACAAGAAAGTTTTATTCTATTTTTTTTTCTAGGTCGGTGAATTTCCCGTGTGTGTTTCTGCTAAAACCATTCAAGGTTTATAAGAGGTAGGGAATTTGAAAGCCAATCTTGAGATGGTAATCTTTAGCCCTAGTCTATGCAAATTGGCTTAGAGACCGCGACAGACTCCTAATTCAATAATGTACAGTGGGACCGACCGCTCTAATGCTATTAGAGCGTGCGCCAGGTCGGACTTACATTGTTCCTTTAGTTGGAAATGCCACGCTTTCTTTCTATGCAAATTTATTTTGTTTAAATTATAGGAGTTTATTCTCCCTCTCTCTGTATATTTAATTTGTCGTATACAAATATCTTTTTGCCCCTTTTCACATATTTACTTGAATAATAAAGTATTGATGAAAAGTTTGCCGAAAAAGGAAATACAGATTGTAAGAAAGAATAACTCTCCCCTCAAAATGAGCACAGAAAGAAAATTGCGCCACCAAACAACAAACTGCGAAAAAAGGGATCTCTGGTCTATACTGAATATACAAGTATCGCTTGTGTATACTTGTATCACTTACTATCACACTATACACTTGTATCACACACTAGTATATTTGTATCACTTACTATCAAACTATACACTTGTATCACACACTAGTATACTTGTATCACTTACTATCACACTATACACTTGTATCACACACTAGTATACTTGTATCACTTACTATCACACTATACACTTGTATCACACACTAGTATACTTGCATCACTTACTATCACACTATACACTTGTATCACACACTAGTATACTTGCATCACTTACTATCACACTATACACTTGTATCACACACTAGTATACTTGCATCACTTACTATCACACTATACACTTGTATCACACACTAGTATACTTGTATCACTAGTCCTTTTTAGGATTTTTAAAAAAATTGAGCCTTTCTTAGATAACGATAAATCAAGGTTTTGAAATCGATACCATTTTAACACTACATTTTTAATATTTAAAAAGCTATTCATAATGACCTCTTGTAATGATAAAATAGAAATAGGATGAGGCTCCCTATTTCAAATTTTTTGTTGTTGTTGTCGTGTTCAAAGAAGAGTCACAGATGTCTCCATGCATCTCCATCACAGCAGCAGCAATGTCCACTATCTTGGGTGTGTAAAGCTGCTGCTCTGGGTCTAAGTCAATTTTCTGTAAGGCTGCGGCCATTGCTGGGCATGAGAATATGTTAAAATATTATCATTTCAGTATAAGAGCTCTGTAGAATATGTTTTTAGGCAAAAATAGTGTTGATTTTATTTAAACTCAATTTTGAGCTATAGAGGGCGCTAGGATCATGATGATGAATCAAGAGGTGGTTCAGTAGTGGATTCACGTGGAATGATAAATAAAATAAAGAGCTGTGATGATTATGGATCAAAGCCGTGGATTTCACGTGGGCTTTCCTACAAAGCTGGTTTGGTGACATCTTTCCACAACCGGAAAATGACTAACTACACTGAAGGTCAAAATACATTCTTTTTTTTAGGTTAAGGGGGGAATGCCTTCTGTATTTTTGCTTCGTTAAAACTTGAATAGTGAATAAAGACCCAGCATCTCCACCAGTTGTAGTGTAGAAATCAAGTCTTTGTATATCTGAAGGTGTGAAAGTATTTATTGATGACGTCACGGCGACCAGACGACAATTATCAACCAATTAACCAAACTATCTACAGCTAGGGAATCTTGAACAAGCAAGCAAATAAATATTTTTATAGTGATTTTACAAATACAGAGTAATATATATATTTATAATCTGTTGTATATTTTCATTAAATAATATTAAATTAAATGATAAAATATTCTTCGCTACAATATTATGCCATGATTTGAAGTAAAAAATTGCGTGAAAATTAATTAAAATTATATACAGGATTTTCATAATGAGATTTTTTATTAGAAAGTCTACCTCTTTCAAGCGAAAATGGCACTTCGACAGGATTAAAGAAAAACACACGGGCCATTTAAAACTTGAACCGTTTTGTAAGTTCACGTATGTACCGTGAATATTTAGACCCTAAATTTGAAAAAAATGCCCTTTTTAATTTAAGCTGGTCGAGAGAAGCGAATTTTTCTTGAAAGATATCATTTCTAATAAAAATGAAACTCATAGAGAGAAACCTATTCTTTCTTATAAGGCTTGTTTCACAGAATTGTTTGAATTTGGCATGACATCTATTTAAGAGAACCAAACATATTGTGGAAAAGTTTTGCCGGCAGGGGATATTGATCTATAGAAATAAAGGATGCGTCTCCCGTCAAAATAAAGCTGGTGTTGTGGCTTTAACACCTACAAGAGTTCGATACTTGGCAGAGATGGTCAATAGATGGCGCTTAGTTTAAGATTTTATTTTAACGAGAGACATTCTTTCATTTTCATACAGAGAGTCATATTGTTTTATCCAAACAGTCTCAGAGAACCTCTGCGATCTATACTAACAATTAACGATGGCATTGATATAAACAGATAGAATCCATTATGCCAAAACCATTTACTACGTGATTGACTCTTCCTAACTACGTATTTGGATGTATATAAATCAATACAATTGCAGCCATATCGGAATGCCATTTGTGGGAAAAATTTCGGCGATAGAGTTTGATCCGATTGAGGTTTTCCCCTCTGGGGCTTCCAGATATTACGATTTTTCCAGATAAAATTTCTGTCTCACAATTTTGATAAAAAAAACGATGTTAGGAATTGTCAGAGGGAAATCAGTATACGAATGGATAGAGAAAACTGAAAAAAAAAAAATATATATAAATAGAGTTTCTCTATTTAAAAATTAAATCTTGAATTCTAAGTTTCCATTGAGTGTCTATTGGAAAGGGTTGAAAAGTAGAGAAAAAGTAAATCAAGGTGTAACCTAATGAAATAACATCTCGTGAACGTGCAACCGAATGTTGATGGCTGGCTCACTGCAATCTATGGGGGAAAAATACCAACTAAACGTTCCATATATTGTCCAATAATCGAAGAATAATAAAAAATAATAATACAACAAGTTTTTCAGGAGATGCGTTTCTTTTTAGTCTACATTTTATTTTACAGGAGTACAAAATCACAAATAATAATAATAAACCTTGTTCATTAATGATATGGTTTATGTTATTATTCGTTTTATATATTTCAGTAGAAGGACAAATATATGCCTCCTGAAAGCTTGAGATTGCATTAATAATATGGAAGGAACAAGGTAATAAGACCAAATCCAAAAATCCGTTTGGGTTTGGTCTTATTACCTGGTTTTATAATCTATAATCCAAATTGTGCCTTATCAATTTTATAGACTTCAATGTACCTAAGAAGTTATTCTTCCTATGAGATGAAGAAAATGAATTCCAAAGTGAATATCAATGTTGATGCCATCACTTGAAGATTCTATTTTAAAGAGTTCAGGATCTGAAGCTCTCCTCTACCCCGAGAAGTTAAGAAAACACAGCATTAATTTGGATTTGGTCTTATTACCTTGTTTATAATCTATAATCCAAATTGTGCCTTATCAATATGGAAAGAAATTCATCTACCGAAACCTATTGTATTATTATATAAAATATATTGGAGATCCTGAATGGTGATATTGATGAACGCCGATATCTCCTAACACCGCTATTGATACATATACTAACACATTACTACTCAGAGATCTGGTTGTGTTTTGTCTGATATTGCCATCGAAAAACCTTTAAAGAAAAACAATCAAGAACTTGAAGGGTATTTTCTTCTAATTCTTAAATTGTAGAAATAGGATGAATATTATCCGAAAACTTGAAAATACTAATTGGAAAATACTTAAATAATGAAATTATCCAATATCAAAATATGCAACACACCAACAAGAATATAGAATGCTATAGAAGCATGCAAGACCGTCGACCCGGTTTACAAGTTCAGCCCAACCAACTACGTTCTCGACCGCGACAAGCCGGAAATACGTCGTATTTTAAACAAGATGGAATATGAAATTTACAAGCATTTTATAGATATCGAATTTAATAATACCCCTCCCCCACTAACAATAGAGCTGTAACGAGGTTTTTGACTGTATAAAGTTCGTTTTTGGTGTAAAAAAAATTATATATTGAGAATACTAACACACTACTACTGCTACGGGGTTCTGGCACATTTGTAAATGCAAAGTCAAACTGCTTTTCACATGTATAGACATGTGGTGCACTTATAGTAAAAGCAGTCGCCTATTTCTATCTACTATGATTATCATGGACTGTACCACGTGTACTAGGAATAAGCACAAAAAATAAATGAATAAAAAACACTAATACTACTACTAATAAAATCATAATATATACATGATTTGAATCTCCTGGATATAAATGAAATAATACTTTGATAAAACATATTTTTGGACAAGCCTTCGCTCTGGAGGAACCTGTGTCAGTCATTCGGATAATTTAAATAAAATCTAGTTTAAGAAAATTTTGGTAAAAAACGAACATTTAATCTTCAATATGCATTCTTAATAATAAGGTGAACTCTAAAGGTATGTTTTACCAAAACTGTACTTCCTAATTCTTAAAATTAAAGATACTTTGGCCAGTAAATCTTTTCATTATCTCAACGTTATAACAAAAATCTTTTTTCTTCATCAGGAGCAAATAAAAATTAAATTTTTATTTGCTCCTGACGAGGACAAAAGATTTTTGTCGAAACATCGAGATCATAAAAAGATTTATAGTGACCGAAGTATCTTTAATTTGAAGAACTATGAATGTCTGCCAAGCAACCTTTATCTTTACGATATACTTCCTAAGTATACAGAGTAGTAGAGTATACATACATATTCATCAAGTAGGATATACTATTATGTTCGTTTAACGACAGTAGTCACTTAACAACCTCTGTCAGCACTACCGTCGACAAGTGTAACATACCTGTATACAGTATATATAATTTATATCAATTCATACATCTCATAAATCAAGTTTGCATCTACACTTACCTTGAGAAGGAATCTATAAAAAGTACATATAATAAAAATCAAAATACCATAAAATTGTCTATATAATTAAATAGTTGAATGTATAATTGAATACATGTCTGTGTTAATTCCAATGAATATTATTTTATAGATATTCATTAATATATAAGAATAAAAAATAACGATTTCTTTTTATTTTATTGTTCAAAATTAATTTTTTTGAAAATATATCATCAATTAATTATATCACTTTCAGCCAACTTTGTGATTACCATTTTGAAATAAAAAATTCAATTATCCTATTACGCGATAAAAGATTTGTTATTGCAAAATTATATATATTAATTAGGTTTTAAAAAATGTTTAGAGCAAATATTTGTGTGTATGCTAAACATTCTAATGTATAGTTATTGATTTCGTAAAAATCGATGATATTCATAGAAAAATACTGCAGTAGATGGGTGTGGCATGCCTGCGTAGAAATACCATGGGTCAGCAAGTATTTGATCCCTTAGATACAATCCATGGTCAAATCTTCACAAATATATTTCTCTATATCCTTTAGTCATTGAATCCCCCATTCATAGAATATTAGAAAATCTTGGGGGAAAAACTTTCAAGCATATATATGTGTGATATAATTATTTTAATCATATTCTAAAAACTTCAATTTTATATTTGCATATAATTTGTATATGTAATATATTCTAATTCGTAAATATGCAATATAAAATTTAAAAGAAATACTTTTTTTAAATTGACGTTATGTACACACACAAATATACAATCATTTTATATAATATTAATGTTTATTATATATATATATTAAAATAAAACTACATTTTATAATAGCAATATTAACTTAAATTTTCTTAAATTCTAATAAAAAGGGTACAAAAAGAGTATTTTAAAAAAATACGTCTGATTCTCTCAAGACACACTAAATATGATATTTTAAATAAAATATGTGCCTTATAGTTTCTTTGAAGAACTTAGCAAAAGATATTTTGTTTTTTGAGCAGAATACCAGAGATAGGCAACTCTCGCACCTCCAAAAAATGATTGTGAAATATAATTCAAATATGGAAATATTTAACATATTTTATATAAAGGGCTATGTTCAAGAAAGTCTTGGGAGAAGGGAATTCGCATAGCCAGAGTTTGGTGTTCAAATACATGGAATTAAAACATACTTTGTTATATTGAAAAAACACAAATATTGTGCCAATTTCACTGCGAAGTCAACAATTTGGTTCATTAAAAATATTCTCACATTTGGTAAAAACAGAATTTAAAACAAGATACCCCTATGTAATGTAATTATTCAAAAATAAATTCTATATTCTCTCAAAATATATTTTTAAATTACCGCATATTACGCGCTTTTAACACACATGAGCAAGGGAAATTCTATTAAGGATAGATTTTATATTATAAACTAAAATATGTGAGATGATGTGCAAACCTCATATATTCATTAATATCATATAACATAAGATATTTTAAAAAATTCAAATATTTTATTATTTTTAGACAATAAAAATTCCTTTGAGAACATAGTTTCTTTTACACGTAAACTAGTAACTGCATCACTAGAATACGTCTCTGAAAATTCACACAAATACCTACCCACCCATACAAAGAATGCATATTTCAAACAGATACCAAATAAAACACTTTAAGAACATACTTACCAACATCTGAGAGACGCTATGAACATTTCACACACAAACACATAATGTGGAGAGATAAAGGATAAGAACGGCGGGGTGGGTTAGTTGGTAAAACATATTGAAATCTCTGGTTTCCCTACCTTTAGAGATCTTCTGTAAGATACGTTCTTTATCTTCAGAAGTGAAAGGTTCGCACACGACGACGAGGATATAGCAGCCAGTTTGCGCGGTAGTCGAGCTGGAGGAGGCCGGCGGTGGCGGCTCCATGCTGCAGCTCGAATGGCGCGTCGAGCTGCAGAGACGGTCACGTGACCTCTATCCCCCTCACGTTGCCATGGCAACCGCACCGACAGACGAACAAGCGCAACTCACCCCCCCTTCCCCTTCCCTCCCTTTCCTTTTTTCCTATATATAATACTTGGGTTAAAAGATATCAATTTTTTCGAGTGTAAGAATGAATATTAGAAGAAGATAACGTTGAATATATATTTACATATTTCTTAGGTTTCGTCTGATAAATATATCTCGTCTGCCTGTAAAAGATCCAATTTATAAACATATATTGATCTGTTGCCAGATCGATTTCTTTCGCCTTTTAAGTCATTTATTTCAGAAAGGCCTATAGGATGCCCTACTTTTCCTCTGCGATTTGACATTTTTCTCCTGGGATTCCTTTCTTTTTCGGGGAAAAGCAATTGAAAGTTTTTAAGAGGTAGGAAGTGGTATATATTAAATTTATTTGATTATTTTTCACTTATATAGTTTTTTTTTAAATAAAAAAATCATAAAATATAGCACAGGTCTTATAATGTATTTATCTTTATAATGGTTTATACATTTTTATTATATATTCATAAAGAGAGAGATTGTGACAAAATCAATAAAAATCCTTTTATAATGTTTTTGTTTGTAAAATAATAATAGGTGTGGAATCATATACTAGTTATTGAAATATATTTTAAATTCTGAATATCATAGTATTCTAATTGAGTATTGAAGAAAATAGAAAATAGGGAATGGATTTTTTTATTAATTGTGTGTATGTGAGGTTATAAAAGGATGTATGAACTAAGCCTTTTAGTAAAAGGGACCGTTAGAGTTATGATGGGGATAGGGGCTAGACCAATGGAAGCCTTCGTTTGTCCAATCAATACGTGGCTCCACGGTGTCGGCCGACGTGCCAGGAGACCTCACGTGACCTCTCCCTAGCCACTGGCAGATATTGTGGTGGGGAACATTCAATGGGTGGTATGTTTTAGAGGACAATCAATGTGAAAATAAAAATAGAGTTATATAAAAAGGAGATTTATACTATATTGTAGATCGATTCTTGGCATTGGGATATTAAATTTTATGATAAGATATACAGAATACATTTTAAAGCGTTTATATATATTATATAAATTTTAAAAAAAGATATAATTTCTGTTGTTTTGGATCATATTGATGATTATGCTATGGTGGTGCAGTCGTGGTTGAATAATCTTGAAATAAAAATAATAATATGGTTTTGATCAGTAATTGCTTTTATTGTGCTTAAGGAATATATAAAAACATAATTTGGTAAAAAGTAATGCCTGGCTTAAGGCGAGTGAACAAAGAAAACAAAAGATTATTTACATAATGTACAAAAGTTTTGGGTCGGCCAACGGGGAAGAACAACAACGAGTTTTTATATGCAAAGCGTGACCTCTGGCGGTCGATTTAACAAAATATTTGTATCTATGAAATTATAATTTTAAATAAAATAATACCTTAATATAACATTTTAAATAATACATTTATATAACATATATATATATATATATATATATGGTAATTTAAACCAACAACCCTATATTGTATAATACTTATAACAAGATTGTCATGTTGTATATAGAGACACATCTATAAATAATTATACTCATGATTGACATGTTACATTGCATCACCATATGTAATGTACTTTGTACAAACTGAGGATAAATAAATAAAACTATGTAATAGATTAAGAGCTGAGTTAAAGCAAGATTGAGAAGTTCAAAAACGTCTAAAATCGAGAGAGAAATCCAACAACCCTAAAGAGAATTTGGCGAGTCGTTGCCATCAAGGTCAAAGGGTGCAGAATGCCGCAGACGTTCAAAGTTCAAATTCGCACATGTCTCCCCCCCCCCCCCCCCCCTCGGGAATGGTATATAAAAACCTCGGTTTTAGCCGAGCTTAGTCAGTCACTTCACCGTCGGCGTGAGCCCTTGTAGGTCTTAGCCAGGACCACCTCATCACCATGTAAAACAGTAAGAAATATTCTTTAACTCCATCTTGCTCTTAGCTCGACTCCTATCTGTTCATGGAACTTTCCTACTACAGCTGTGTCTCTTCGTTTTTTGTGTGTGGACATTCCCAAACTATCCACTCTGCCTCGACCACGACTGCCTGTACCCTGTGAGAACTGTTAAAGGTCCTCCAAGGTGCAGAGAGGTACTGGAAAACTCTCCACGCCCTGACTGTCCCTCTCGGTTACTACAGGTTTGACCCTCGGTTACCACAGCTATAGCGAGATTCGACAGGATACCTCATCACAGATAAGTCGACAAGTACTTATCACATATATATATATAAGGGTAATTATTAGAACGCTTTCTCCTATTCAAAAATTCAGTCTCCATAGACACTACAGCTTCATTATTTTCCGTTTGTCGCCAAGGCATGGAGGTTTAACTGACGTTGGAGGATCAGACACCGAGGTCTAACTGACGTTGGAGGACCAGGCACCAAGGTTAGGACCAGACACCGAGGTCTAACTGACGTTGGAGGACCAGACACCAAGGTTAGGACCAGACACCAAGGTCTGACCGACGTTGGAAGACCAGACACCGAGGTCTGACCGACGTTGGAAGACCAGATACCGAGGTCTGACCGACGTTGGAGGACCAGACACCGAGGTTTAACCGACGTTGGAAGACCAGACACTGAGGACTAACCGACGTTGGAAGACCAGACACCGAAGTTTGACCGACGTTGGAGGACCAGACACCGAGGTTTAACTGACGTTGGAGGACCAGACACCGAGGTCTGACCGACGTTGGAGGACCAGACACCGAAGTCTGACCGACGTTGGAGGACCAGACACCGAGGTCTGACCGACGTTGGAAGACCAGACACCGAGGACTAACCGACGTTGAAAGACCAGACACCGAGGACTAACCGACGTCGGAGGACCAAACACCGAGGACTAATCGACGTTGGAAGACCAGACACCGAAGACTAACAGACGTTGGTGGACCAGACACCGAGGTCTGACCGACGTTGGAGGACCAGACACCGAGGTTTACCCGACGTTGGAGGACCAGACACCGAGGTTTAACCGACGTTGGTGGACCAGACACCGAGGCCTGACCGACGTTGGAGGACCAGACACCGAGGTTTAACCGACGTTGGAGGACCAGACACCGAGGTCTAACCGACGTTGGAGGACCAGACACCGAGGACTAACCGACGTTGGAGGACTAGACACCGAGGTCTGACCGACGTTGGAGGACTAGACACCGAGGTTTAACCGACGTTGGAGGACCAGACACCGAGGTCTGACCGACGTTGGAAGACCAGATACCGAGGACTAACCGACGTTGGAGGACCAGACACCGAGGTCTGAACGGCGTTGGAGAACCAGACACCGAGGTTTAACCGACGTTGTAAGACCAGACACCGAGGTTTAACCGACGCTGGAAGACCAGACACCGAGGTCTGATCGACGTTGGAGGACCAGACACACAGGTTTAACCGACGTTGGAAGACCAGAAACCGAGGTCTGACCGACGTTGGAGGACCAGACGCCGAGGTCTGACCGACGTTTGAGGGCCAGACACCGAGGTCTGACCGATTTTGGAATACCAGAAACCGAGGTCTGACCGACGTTGGAGGACCATACGCCGAGGTCTGATCGACGTTTGAAGGCCAGACACCGAGGTCTGACCGATGTTGGAAGACCAGACACACAGGTTTAACCGACGTTCGAGGACCAGACATAGAGGTTTATCCGACGTTGGACGACCGGACATCGAGGACTAACCGAAGTTGGAGGACCAGACACCGAGGTCTAACCGACGTTGGAGGACCAGACACCGAGGTTTAACCGACGTTGGAAGACCAGACACCGAGATCTGACAGACAATGGAGGAACAGACACCGAGGTCTGACCGACGTTGGAAGACCAGACACCGAGGTCTGAACGAGGTTGGAAGACCAGACACCGAGGTTTAACCGACGTTGGAAGACCAGACACCGAGGTCTGACCGACGTTGGAGGACCAGACCCCGAGGTCTGACCGAAGTTTGAGGGCCAGACACCGAGGTCTGACCGATGTTGGAAGACCAGAAACCGAGGTCTGACCGACGTTGGAAGACCAGACACCGAGGTTCAACCGACGTTCGAGGACCAGACACAGAGGTTTAACCGACGTTGGAGGACCAGACATCGAGTTCTAACCGACGTTGGAGGACCAGACACCGAGGTCTGAACGACGTTGGAGAACCAGACACCGAGGTTTAACCGACGTTGTAAGACCAGACACCGAGGTTTAACCGACGTTGGAAGACCAGACACCGAGGTCTGACCGACGTTGGAGGACCAGACACCGAGGTCTGACCGACGTTGGAAGACCAGACACCGAGGTTTAACCGACGTTGGAAGACCAGACACCGAGGTCTGACCGACGTTGGTGGACCAGACGCCGAGGTCTGACCGACGTTTGAGGGCCAGACACCGAGGTCTGACCGATTTTGGAATACCAGAAACCGAGGTCTGACCGACGTTGGAGGAACAGACGCCGAGGTCTGACCGACGTTTGAGGGCCAGACACCGAGGTCTGACCGATGTTGGAAGACCAGACACACAGGTTTAACCGACGTTCGAGGACAAGACACAGAGGTTTAACCGACGTTGGAGGACCAGACATCGAGGACTAACCGACGTTGGAGGGCCAGACACCGAGGTCTAACCGACGTTGGGGGACCAGACACCGAGGTTTAACCGACGTTGGAGGACCAGACACCGAGGGTCAAAGACATTGCATGACTAGAACCCCAAGTTTACTCACGATAAAAATTCAATAACTGGGGAAACCCATAAAACTAGTTTCCTTCTCCATTTGGGAGGAACAATATACTGATATTTTTCTAATTCATTTTTTCTAACCAAAACTTCTCAATATATTTTTTTTAGCATACATTCACCTACCCGATTATACAAATTGTAATTCTTTTTATTTCAGCAACAGCAAGGTCATTTCTTCACTCAAGTAACGCACTAAACATTGTGTTTTCGTATACGATATCTATATAATACAAATACAAAAATAAAATACAGTGTGAATTGTATTTATTAACCAAAAATATGTTAGACAACAAATACCTATACAATTTCAGAAATTTGATAAGCCTCTTCTGGCTCTGCTATTATTCCTTGTTGTAATTTCACTAGTCCATAGAGATGTTTCCATACTTGAACAGAGGTTCTTTCTTGTAATGGCTCCAATGTTCTGTAGAATGAATCATCAGTGGAAACTTCTATGTGATGGTATTTAGCTCAGAGATATGGAAATCTTTTCTTTTCCCCTTTGTATTGAATTGGTCTTCATTTTTGTGACGCTATATATTTCTCTTATTAATACACTGCGTGACATTGAAAATGGAACACCAAGAAATAGTGGCCAGAAAGTGATGAAACTCGGCAGACAGAGAGAGACAGGGACGAACAATAAGTGATCTTTATTTCAAAATGATAGTCATAATACAGAGCGAGAACGGCATCGGCTTAGTAGCAAGTAGGACCACCGCGGACGGCGATGCACGCAGCAACACGTCTAGGTAGAGAGTCAATCAGAGTACGGATGGCGTCCTGAGGGATGGCTCTCCATTCCCTCTCAACCATTTGCCACAGTTCGTCTTCTGAACGCGGCTGTGGCAAGGCATGCAAACGGCGTCCAATGATGTCCCAGACGTGCTCGGTTGGTGAGAGATCAGGAGAGTACGGTGGCCAGGGAAGTATCTGTACATCTTGCAGAGCTTGTTGGCTAATGCGAGCAGTGTGCGGTCGGGCGTTATCCTGCTGATAAAGGGCATTGGGTACCCCCTGAAGGTAGGGGAGTGTCACCGGTCGCAGCACATCATCAACGTATCGTTGGGCCGTCATAGTGCCCTGAATACGAAGTAAAGGTGACCTGGAATCATACGCGATTGCGCCCCAAACCATGATTCCACGTTGTCGCACGGTGGGGCGTTCCACAATTGCTGCCGGATTGGACCTTTCTCCACGTCGACGCCACACGCGTACACGGCGACTATCACTGGACAAGCAGAAACGCGACTCATCTGAGAACACGACCCTGTGCCATTCCGTCATCCACGTCGATCTAGCCCGGCACCATTCCAAACGTTGGCGCCTATTCGGTGGGGTCAATGGCAGTCTTCTTAGCGGACGGCATGAGTGCAAGCCATTAGCAACCAATCGACGGGAAATGGTTCTGGTCGAGATGGAATGATCTAGGGTGTCTTGCACATGTTGCAGGATGGCGGTACAAGTGGCTTGTGGGGCCGCCACTGCTTGTCGAAGGATACGCCGATCCACACGTGCTGACGTCACTCTGGTTGCACCGACATTCTATAAATTGCCACATTTCCTTGTTCCAACCATCTTATCCACAGTCGGTGCACCGTGGACGCACCAAGGTGTGTATCAGCTGCGATTTGACGTATGGACCAACCTGCCCTTTTCAGTCCGATCACCATGCCCCTCGTAAAAGCGTCTGTCTGCTTGAACTGCCTCCGTTTACGATGACCTGGCATTCTCTGTTATTACACGTGTCTTTTGACACAAGAACAAAATTTCTACAATGATTTTCCTTGAAGAAATAACGACACGAATACTGTCCTTTCTGCTAGTTCCTTCCCTTATATCTTACTCCATGTGCGCACGAGAGCTGCGCATTTTACATCATTTGCATAACTCGGTTAGGCGCGTCTACCCTGAAATTTGCATAATTTTCTGGCCACTATTTCTTGGTGTTCCATTTTCAATGTCACGCAGTGTATAATAAGCTTTGTTTTTTAAGGAAGGAATGACCAAAATATTATATTGGTGACAAATCCGTAATAGATTTGTGATATAAAAAATCCGAGTTATCTCTTTTATGTAAATTGTGTTTAAAATTTTCGAGACAAATTTGTGTTTTTGTCATAAAAAAATGGAGCAAAGAGAATAAATATCGACATTTATATCAATCTCTTGGTTAAAATCCATTTGAAACCTACCAAATGCTTTTAAAAGTCTAGGGTAAGGATGCTTTAGCGAGTACAAATGTGCTTAAATAGTAATAATGGGTTTAAATGGTTAGAAACAGATGAAAATGACATTTTGTTTAAAAAATCGTTGCTGGTGGTGCTAAACATGGTGCTCTCAATGTGATCCGATAACAAAACGGCAAATAATGAAGTAGGCAAGCCCCCTTTACCTTGCGAAGAAGAATCACGGGCTTACAAATTCAAGATCAAGACGATGTTGGTAATATTTCTGAATTACAGGAGCCGAATTCATTATGGATCTTCACCTCAAGAACAAATATTATTAAAATTAAGAGACACTTCGGCAGGTGAATCTTTTTTTTATTCTGTCGACGTTTCGACAAAAAATATTTGTTCCTGTGGAGGACAAATTATTCTTGTATAAACGTCGAGAGAATAAAAAATATTTACTGTGACCGAAATGTCTCTTAATCACACACACGCACACACACACAAAGTTTTATTAAGACAATCGGTCTTATACCGATTCACCACAGGAAGAAAGGAATCATAGATGGAACTCCTGTACTCCAGGCAGCGCAGCACCAAACAACAGCCTCCAGGTCCGACACATGTCCAATGTTCACACGTTCCTTCGTGCATACGTCATGGTTGAGTGTGGAATCAGCCGCGTTCTAGTCTTCGCTTTCCTCGTCCAAATGGACCAAGGCATTCGGCGATTCTATTAATCTCCTCCGAACGGTGACTGCGGCCTTGTAGTGTCTCTTAATTCTAAGAATAATCAAATCCAGTCAGGTAACCTCTATCTTCATGATAAATATGATTAAAATGTTCAGGGTAATTTGTTACTTAACATTATCAGAAAAGGGATGATTTATGGGAGACAGTTGATTAGCTTCTTCACAATGATAATACTAAACCACACAAATCTTTCCTGGTATCACATTTTTTGGCCAAACATTCCATCCCAGAGGTCCCTTATCCACCATATTCTCCTGACCTATCCCCCTACGTGACTTCTTTCTATTCCCTAAACTAAAAAAAAATAGTTTTCAAAGGGAATTTTTAAAAATTTTATCAATGATATCCAACAAAATGTGGTAAAGGAACTCTGAAAGGTAAAAAAAAAAGGGTTTTTTTGACGTTCCGTTGAAATTCAGAAAAAAATGGAGTAAGGAAGGAGATTATTATAAAGGGGAAAATTTCTTCTTTTTTGTTTTATTATAAATCTGAAATTTTTCAAAATATATTTTGATAAACTATGTATTATGATTTATTTTTTATAGTAATCAAGATATTCCATAATTTGTTTAAATTTAAATATATGAAACTCTCATATTTAGAAATTTATTTCCAGAAACATTTTTTGAAGAATTATTTCTTTATAAAATCAAAATCAATTTTTCGAAATTCTTTCTTTTTTCGGGGTTTTCTACTTTTATATCTTCGTGTAGATGCTATCAAACTTTTAATTATTTAATTAAAAATACATTTATTGGATCAAAATATCATTTATTTTACCAATATTTCAGTTGGCTAAATGCCAAGGTATCATAACATATTAATATGTTATACATTACATTATACATTACACATTAATATATTATAATACCTTGATAAAGGTTGGCATTAAGCCAACCGAAATATTTGTAAAATAAATGATATTTTGATCCAATATATGCCTTTTTAATTAAAGATTTATTTATGGAATGCTTTATTTTCAAAACTCTTATTTTTATAAAATAGGTAAAGTGGAGAATTTCTTGTATAATATGTTTATAACTGTTTCTGTTTAAAAATCTAAATCGACGCAATTATCCATAGCTGGGTTATCGCGTTTTGTGTGTTGAAATAATGAAATAAAATGGAGAATTTTATAGAATTTCCAATACGACGTCATAATTGCGATGTATTGCACGTTAAACATTGTTGTTAAAAAAAGACGCTAGTCTGTTAGGTAATGTTCCATCTTCAAAGAAGTTGATTGACTTCTTGCATGCGATGTCAACCCAATGAATTACTCTGAGGTGTTTATCGAACCTTCGTCCCTGGGCTAGACATGGCTAGAAAGACAGACAAGGAAGAATGACTCGTTGATAATTGCTTCTCTCTCTCCTTCCATTCAATTCATCAAGTGTGTTTACGTAGCAGCAACAAAGCCCATTGTTCGTCTTAGCGTCTAAGCTAGACGATGTCTTGAACCAATATGTTTGACACCTAGCTTCCCTTCGTACGAACCTCGTCTTTATTCGTACAAGAGGGAATTTATTGCGTATGAACGTATTAATGTGATGTCAGACTTTTTGTCAAAGCTCAAAGATTTTTTTTTTCAATCATATTATTTTTCACCACATTCAACCATACCTTGTAAAACCTATATTAACTAGGTTGTGTCTTATTTATGGAAAAGAGGAAACTCAAAGTAACCTAAGATGAATACAGTAGATTTTTGTTATTTAAGTTTTAAAAAATTATGAAATATATATGTTATATAAAAATTGTTTATAATTTTAAAATTAGAATTCCTAGAATAAAATACTCTGTAAAAGCCTACCGCCAGATGTCGGGACTTTCCCTATATAAAACCGATTGTTGTTGTTTCTCGATGGCCGGCTCAAACCATAGGTAATTATGTAAATAAGGTTTTGTTTTCTTTTACTACCCGCCGTCAAGGTATTATTTCATTCTCAATTATGTTATCATATTAAAGAGTAAATTATGATTCAACCTTTATTTTACTATTTTTCAACGACTACAAAGCAATATAAAAAAAAACATACTCATGTACCCTTCAACAACCTAAGAAAATATTTTTATTTATAACATATATGTTCTGTACACTTTTTAGATTGGTGCACTATGATGTTGGTTCGTTTAGATTAAAATGGTCTCAAGCAAAGGTGACAATATATATATTTAAAGAGGATCAACGTTGTATACAAAAGCAAACTAAAATAGAATAAAAAAAACAATTGGTTTCTTTTTCCCGCAGATTACATTAGGCCTAGCGAAGAAGTACGTTTATCTCATCAAGCAAGCTGTGCGCTCTACTCTACAAGCTTCACTACCCTACTACGACAACTGCCGGCACAGGCAACATCGCCTTTTATAAAGGCAAAAGATAAAACAATAGAAAAATGCAAAATAGCTCTTTACATAAAATATAAAAATACAAATTACATTTACATAACTAACCAACAATATATATAACTAGGATATTACGAACGTCTTTAATTCGAATATTTATCTTGGTCCCTAGAATTTCCTATTAATAGAATTTCCGTTTTTAATTCGAATTTTTGGATATTTCGTATTGTTTTTGGTCCCTTGGGTTTCGAATTATCCACGTTCGACTGTATATATACATAATGAATGATTATTAATTATGCAAAACTACTTTGCATATAATATATTAAAAAACGAAATAATAAAAAAAAAAAGATAAAAAGATCAGGTGTTGAAATCAATATTAAAAATGGCATATCCTGACCAGGAGCACATGTGCTTTACAGAAGGCAGAGCGCCATCTGGTGGAACAGAAATCAACTAAACATTGATTTAACCTGTTCCCTGATATTTGGCCAACCCAATTTCTTGATAAATCAAGAAAAGCCATCCACGAACGCGTTTCGCGCTTTTTGGCGCTCGTCAGCGTGGACTAGGCTGAACCATTGAGACCAAAAAATATTTTTTGATCCCAATGGCTTCCTGAAAAACCAAGAAATGGGTATTTAAGGCCAAACCTGCGTAAATACGCTTAGCACATTAAAAAACGAAATAAAAAAATAAAAGATGAAAAGATCAGGTGTTGAAATCAATATTAAAAATGGCATATCCTGACCAGGAGCACATGTGCTTTACAGAAGGCAGAGCGCCATCTGGTGGAACAGAAATCAACTAAACATTGATTTAACCTGTTCCCTGATATTTGGCCAACCCAATTTCTTGATAAATCAAGAAAAGCCATCCACGAACAGGGAACAGGTTAAATCAATGTTTAGTTGATTTCTGTTCCACCAGATGGCGCTCTGCCTTCTGTAAAGCACATGTGCTCCTGGTCAGGATATGCCATTTTTAATATTGATTTCAACACCTGATCTTTTTATCTTTTATTTTTTTATTTCGTTTTTTAATGTGCTAAGCGTATTTACGCAAGTTTGGCCTTAAATACCCATTTCTTGGTTTTTCAAGAAGCCATTGGGATCAAAATATCTTTTTCGGTCTCAATGGTTCAGCCTAGTCCACGCTGACGAGCGCCAAAAAGCGCGAAACGCGTTCGTGGATGGCTTTTCTTGATTTATCAAGAAATTGGGTTGGCCAAATATCAGGGAACAGGTTAAATCAATGTTTAGTTGATTTCTGTTCCACCAGATGGCGCTCTGCCTTCTGTAAAGCACATGTGCTCCTGGTCAGGATATGCCATTTTTAATATATAATACTAGCGAACCCGGCCACGCGTTGCTGTGGCTAAGTTGTAATATGTTAAATTAATATTATACTAAACTATTCAGTACAGTAAAGTTAATATTCACTTATAAAGATAAAAATGTTTTAGCCGATCTAAAGCCCTACGGGATTGAGAATGGAACGTTACGTTAAAATTTGAAAGTGATTTTTATATACAGGGTGATCCAAAAGTCCCGCACTATTTTAAAAATTAATAACTCCGCGAATATTTGCGCTAGATCAATGCGGTAAACACCATTGTATTCAGGATGCAATGGGATTTTTTATGGCAAATAATGAAAAATTCGAAATTGATTTTAGTTACAATTTTATTCGCCAGATGGCGCTCTACCAGAATCAGAGATTCAGCGGCCAAATTGTTTGATAAATTGAATAATATAACTGATCGACACGTATTTTCCCTTTTTGAATACCAGGAAAGAACCTTAATAATATCAAATAACAAATTAATAAAACACCACTTCGCCAAAAGTATGAAGAATTGGTTAACGATTTTCAAATACAATCAGAGATATGTAAAATAGGTAAATGCAAATTAAAACATGTAGCAAAAATATTTATATTTTAAATGGGGTTTTGTGAAATAGATTGAATGTTTGAAAAACACTGCTGATATCAATACACGAATTTTTGAAATGTTAATATAGTACCAAAAATTATGATGGCACTATTAATAGGATTTCTTGCTATAAGAAATGTCGTTTCTTGACTGATTGGCGACCCTTGACTATTTAACTGGATATTTGTCATGATCCGACAAATGTAATATAGAGGGGAGTGACAAAATATATTTGTCGTACTTTATTCCAAATATCCTATTTCAAAAAATGTGTCCCCTCAAATAAAAATAATTTTTAAATCGACCTTTTGCGTTGAAAAACGTGGTAGTAAAATCATTTTGTATTTTTTTCCACAAAATTTCTAAAATTATTGGTGTACAGAAAATATTCCTTATGCTATTTCTTCTAATGAGCGAAAAGCGAAAACTAAACATAAAGGGAAAAATTGTGTGTACCAGTGTTATTCGAGAAGTTATAACACTCTGATTTGCACGACATAATATGTGAGCAAATGACAAACAAAATATTACTGTTCACAAAAAAAAAGAGTTAAGATGTGAGGCAAGCATTTATTATCCCCATATCCCAACACAAAGAGCTGCAAAATATTGGTAGATAATTATAATACATGAGGTGACTGCCTTCTCTCTTGTATTAGGTCACAATCCTTGCTCAATGTGGCACCCTTTATTCTCAATCACCGCCTGCAGACGATAAATGACAGAATGGACAGCATTAAATAACATATCTGTTGAAATTGATAAAACGTGCCATCTGATAGAAGCCTTCAACATGGCCAATGTGGTAGGCCAGCATCGATAAACACACGATTTAATGTACCCCCATAGACAAAAATCGCAAGGCGTCAAGTCTGTTGATCTTAGAGGCCACTGGTATATAAAGTGGCGACTTATCACACGATTTTCACCGAACGTATCCTTCAGCAATTGTTTGGCATCTCGGAAGATATGAGGAGGTCCTCCATCTTTCATGAATGTTATTTCGCTTAGTGCTTTTGCCCTGCAATATGGGAATACCCCTTTCTCTCAAAAGTTGAACATAACGTTCACCTGTTACAAAAAAGGTTTTAAAAGTTCTTCCATTGATTTTTCAAAGAAAAATGGCCCAATAATAAAAGAAGTGAACCCACACAAAACTGTAACTCTAGGCTGGTAAAGTGGCATTTCTGTAAAATTCCTAGGGTTTTCTGTTGCCCAAATGCGGCTGTTTTTAATGTTAAATTCTCCGTTTAGAGAAAAGTGAGCATCATCTGTCCACAGAACATTCGACAGCCAGTTTTCATCAATATCAATTTGCCGGAAAATCCACGCAGCGAATTCTTGACGCATCTCAAAATGGCCAACTTTCAGCTCGTGAAATCTTTGAATTTTGTATGGGTACACACAATAGACATTAAGTGAAGCGTCTTCGGATATCACAATCATATTCGGCGAATTTAACGCCAAAAGTTCAATTTGGGAATCACCTGTCCAGGATAACAAAAGTCAGCAGGTTGTGGTCATGCTACCCGACCTCGACCTTACACCGTTAAATAACGGAGAGAACACCTACCTATCTAAGTCCACAGGCACAGAATCCGCAATAGACATCACAGCGATTAATTACAACATCGCACCCACAACACAATGAAAAATCCTGAGAGGTGCAATAAGTGACCACAGACCAATTTTAACAACCCTAAACTTCAAAATTGAGAATGTCCATTAGAATAAAAGAACATGGAACTTTTGGAAAGCCGACTTGAAAAAAATTCACAGAAAAGCTTGAAGAACTGTGCAACGAAAAATTGAATTACAGAACGCTTGACAAAAACTTGGAAAAATTCTCTTCGAACATTTCAAAAGCTGCAAAAGCATCGATACCTAGAGGTAGACGTAAAGACCTGTGGATACCTTACTGTAAGGACCACAACATCGAGGCAATGATTTCAGAGAGAGAGAGACAATATCAATGAACTTCTTAAAAAAATAAAACAGAAGAAAACAGAAAGGAACTCATTGAAATTAGTCACAAAATAGAACAAGAAATTTGGATATGTAAACAAGAAAAATGGCAGAATTCTGCGAAAAAATGGATCCAAGTAAGGACAGCCAAAACTGGAATATGATTAGAGTGTTAGAGAACAATCAACACCAACACCAATCCTCCAATACTCTAACCGATATGAATAGAACAGCGAGAACGAGAACAAACAGATGGCAGACATAATTGCTGAATATCTTTCAAGAACTTCCATACTCAACTATAAGAATGAAGACAGGACTCTAAAAATAATATAAACCAGTTAGTTAAACAAGCAAGAAACTTCCACCAACAAGATATTTTCTCGAGAGACTTCACACTGAATGAGCTAAACTTATCAATAAAAAAATCCAAGAGGTCACCAAGAGATGATCTAATCTTTGGTCAAATGATTAAACGCTTTGAAGACAAAGCTAATAATCAACTCCTACGAATACTGAACATTTCATCCCAAACTGGTAAACTACCAAAGAAATGGAAGATATCAATTATAGTGCCAATACTGAAGCCAAACAAAGATGCCAGGGAATACAAGAACTATCGGCCAATTGCTCTCACCAGCATACTTTGTAAAATACCAGAACGAATTATCCACTCTAGGCTCATAGTCTGGCTCACTAATAATAATAAAATAAACCTCTACCAAACTGCCTATAGATCCCAGCACTGTACGACTGATCAACTGTTCTACTTCTGTCAATCAATAAAATATTCTTTCCAGGAAAACCGCCAAAGAAGACCACGGCTATATTCCTTGATATGACCTCAGCTTTTGATCGAGTGTGGAGGGAGAAATTACGTGAAAAGCTGCACAACATCGGAGTAAGAGGAAAAACCTTACTCTGGATTGCAGACTTCTTAAGGGGTAGAAAGTTAAAGGTTCGGGTCAATGGAGAATTTTCCAAGGAAGGAAGAACATGGGCTGGTGTACCTCAGGGATCTGTGCTCAGTCCTCTATCTGCTATATATTAACCACATTCATCCTTACCTCACTGAAGACACAAAGGTTGCCTGTTATGCAGATGATATAGCCATATGGCACACAAGTAGCAGCATAGAAAAATCGTAAAAAAATACTGAACACATCAATGAGAGGACTGGAGAAGTGGGCAATGGAACTCAAAATGACAATAAACCCAATAAAACTAAACCTATGCGTCTTCTCCACTCACAGAGAAAAAGGCATAAATATAACCACAAAATAAGCATAAACAAACATTGATAAAATTAGAAATCCATAATACCTAGGTGTGATACTGCAGTCCTGGATCTTTCAAGTTAGTCTCGAGGACCACGCCATCACCATCTCCTAAGCGGCGAAGTACGCGATCTACGTATTCATCGTAGATCGCAAAATGCGTGGTGTCGCTGGAGACCCACTGGCGATTCTCCACCAAATTCTGCAGCGCTGGCAGAGGCGCCATATTCATTGTACATAGTGTATATAATGCATATTATCTTTTTTTTAATAGTGCAGACTGTGCATGTATTGACAAGATGTCAACAAAATTATTTTAATTATTATTGATGAGGAATTGGAATTTTCAGAACACATAATTAGCACCTCAAATAGAGCTATTAGAAAACTAAACATTCTGAGAAGGCTATGTGGAACAAATTGGGGAGCAAAATCCAGAATTATCAGAACAAGATATACCACCTTAATAAGGCCGATAATGGAATATGCAACACCGGTCTGGGCTCCCTCAAGCTCATAACTAAAAGTAAGACTAGACAGTGTTCAAGCAAAAGCGGCCAAAATAATCACTGGTGCTGTTTCATCCACCAACAATGAGAAAATTCAGAGAGAATGTGTTCTAGACCTACTCGCTCGAAAGCAGAAGACAAAATAAAAACAACTTGGATCGGCACTTCGGAAACGAGGAACCAGAGGCCGAGATCTCTCAGACCACTTGTGGTTTGGTAGTCCGCCCTTTTCTGAGAATGAGGTGAAACTGACGGCTTTCAAGTTCTGGAAAAAGAAATCTCCTGGTCCCGAAGGGATCGATAACACGGTCGTGAAAGCCCTGGTAAGGATGCACCCATCGCTTCTTTTAAGGTTATTCAATAGGTGCCTGGACACTGGTACATTTCCTGAGGCATGGGAGGTTGCCCGAGTAGTGCTTCTCGAAAAGTCTGGTAGAAAGGGTAATTCTCCTAATAATTATAGTCCGCTTTCTTTACTAGTGTGTCTAGGTATGGTCCTGGATAGCCTACTAGCTAAGCGACTGAAGCATTGGCTAGAGAGTAATGAGCTCCTTTCCTCTTTCCAACATGGTTTTAGGGAAGGAAAGTCCACAACCACAGCTCTGAACGAGGTGTTAGAGGGGGTTGAGATGGGCTTAAATAAGGGTGCTTGGGTTCTTTTCGTGGCCCTGGACATTGATGGCGCGTTCAACTCCATGAGCTGGAACAAGCTGATGAGAAATTTGATGGACATGGGTTGTCCTGATAATTTGTGCAGCTTGGTTCGTGACTTCCTGAGGGATAGACGGATTAGCCTCAGTTTTGGTGGGCGGAAGTTGGAAAGAAACTGTGCTAGGGGTTGCCCCCAGGGCTCTTGCTGCGGACCTATTCTGTGGAATATCCTGGTAAACACCGAGGAGATGGTGGCGAGAGGCAGGGAGGCGTTGTGCAGGCCTGTCCTGGGCGGCTCTCAACAGGGGGGGGGGAGAAGGAGGATACTATTTTTAGGAACCTCTGCCTCTCCTGTGTCGAGCCAATCTTGCTATATGCCTCCGGGGCTTGGTGGCGCCGAAACAGGGATCAGAAGGTGGCAAAAACTCTAGAGAGAGTGCAGAGGACAGCGGCACTCAGAATCACAGGGGGATATCAGACTACCAGCAGTGAGGCCTTATTGGTCCTCGCCTGGCTTATTCCCCTGGGATTGAAACTAGAGGAGGAGACCATCAGACAGAAGATATGGGAGAACAGGGAAGATGCCCTGTGACTTGAAGCGGGGGCCCTGGGATCGAAGAGGGATCCAAGGAAGCCTCCGCAGTGGTTGCCAAAGTGGAATTGGAATCCTGGAGGGCCGACAGGGATTGGCACGGAGGCTTTCACTGATTGTAGTAAGTCTGGAACCAATACTGGAGCTGGGGTAGTGATATTCACTAATGGAGAGCTGATCTTCCAAGAAAGTTTAACACTCAGAGTGGACGAATTGGTCTCTTCAGCCGAGCTGGTTGCGATCAGGGTAGCCCTCAGAGTGTGTGCCGAGAAGAACTTCAGCCCGGACCGCCTCTATTCAGATTGTATGTCGGCCCTCGTCGCCATCAATCTGGAGAAAGGGCAACTCGCGCATCAAATAATCCAGGAGCTGGAGATGATGACGCGGGCTCCGGAGCTCCCTTGGTTTAGGAGACACAGCCTCATCGAAGGTAATGAGTTCGCAGACAGGATCGCTAAGGCAGGATGCTTTAGAGGTAGATCACTGAGGACCCCAGTGACCAAGAAATAAGTTTATAGGAGGATCAGGGGGTACGTCCAGGACTTATGGTTCGACAGATGGAGGAACAGTGTGAAGGGGAGAAAGGTATTCAATGGGGTAACAACACCCAAGTACCTCTGTAAGGTAATGTCCCACAAACTCATTAGGGTAGTTCGGGACATGGGCTCTTCCCTAAGTCTCCATAGATTTAAAATTAAGAGAAACCCTGATTGCGTCTATGGAGAAAGGGATATGAATGCACGCCACTACGTTTTGGATTGTCCAAGGGTAGTGGGTGTGCAGGAAAAGAGAAGGAGGGCGAGGGGCGCGATAAAGAGTAAGCTGCTGAGAAATCACAGCAAGCTTCTCGAGAAAGCCCACGACGTGGCAGCTGAGCTTTTCCTCAGCTGTGAGTGAACAGAGTCGACCGGGGGCTGCCTCCCCGCGGTCCCTGCTGGACACAGTAGATAGTTTCCTATTTTGCTATGATTAAAGGCCACCGGTATAGAAATCCTTCCAGACACGTTGTCTGGGAGGTGGTGTTTCCAGGTACAATGTCCAAGCACTAGCTTGGATACCGTTACTTGGCTTATGAGTAGAACAGAATAGCAGCGAAGGGCATGCTTAGCATGCCGGCTTGTGGACCGAAAGGTCTGGGTGGCCATCTGCTTCTAGGGTATACCAACTGTGCTTAGGTGGGATCCTCCAGTTCTTGTTTATTTTGGCTACTGTTTCTATTTCTTTAAAAGTAAGTTTATTTTTCTGTAGCAAGGGTGCTTTTGTGCCTTTTTTCGCTAGCGCATCAGCAGCTTCATTGCCTTCAATGCTAACATGTAAGGGTATCCATTGAAGGTGAATTTTTGAGGTATTGAGATTTTTTGGAGATAACCAATTATGTTCCTGCTTAATTTGTCTCTAAGATCCCCTGTGTGACTCAAGTGTTGTATGGCACTTCTACTATCAGTAAGAATTCATATATCGTGATGTTTAATGTTTCTGATGGATTTTAAGACTTCATAGATGGCTATAAGTTCTGATCTGAAGACTGAGCAAAATTCTGGGTTTCTTCTGTTTATTTTCTCATTGCCATTTGTGGTTTTAATGAGAGAGCCACTGCCAGTGTGTCCCAACTCGTCTCTGCTACCATCGGTATAGATAGTTATTGCATTTTTTTAGGAATTTTATTAATTATTTCTAATGATAATTGTTTTAAGTATTCTGGATTTTGGTATTGTCTGTTGGTGGGTTCATTTAAAGTGGCATTAAAAATAACATTTTGTTAGTGGTTCGCATGGAGATATTTTTTCAGCTAAATAATATTTTTCCACTTTATATTTTAATAATCTATTTCTTTTGGCCAGGTGGAGAGGGCCTTCTTTTTTGAGTCTTATATTGGGTTCTCAATTAAGTATGTAATTGAAAGTTCTGTGTTTGTTCCTATAACTCTTGATGTTGTTTATATATTTTGGCAGATTGTAGCTTCTTCTATCCTTTAAGGGCATAATGTCTGCCTCGTAAAGTACAATATCGTTAGGGCAGGTATTTCGAAGACCTGTAATAATTCTAGCTGCACTTAGTTGTATCCTTTCCAGTGATTTTAGATTTGTTTCAGATGTTGTACCATAGATTTGATATCCATATTCCAGGATAGGTCTAATTAGAGATGTGTAAGTTAATTTTAGTGTGGTTGCATCGGCTCCCCACTCTCTTCCTGAAATATATTTCAGGATTTTTAGTCGGTCTCTTCCTTTTCTAATAACTTCTTCAATATGTTTACTGGAGTTAATTTCAGGATCCAGGGTGTAGCCAAGATATTTAGGAGGTTTATTATATTGTAATTGTTGTTCTTTAAGATTAATTTTTGGCCTTATTTTGTATAGTTTCTTATCGGTAGTAAAAAGACCGGTTTCAGATTTTTGGGGGTTAAATTCTAATTTATGTTTATTAGCAAATTTTTCTAGGTGGAGAAGAGTCTTGTTCAAATCCCTTTCAGCTTTTTTCCAGTTAGTGTTACTTCTCCATAGAATAATGTCATCAGCGAAAAGTCCAATATAGGTATTATGTGAAATATTTTCTTCTATCCCTGCAATAAATAGGGTGAAGAGAGTTGGGCTAAGGACTGATCCTTGTGGTAATCCTTGGTACAATTTGAAGGTTTTAGATAGAGTTCCATTATATTTTACCCTGATGTATCTATTTTTAAGGAAATCATTTATCCAAGTGATAGCTTTTCCATCAATTTTGAAATGCTTGTATAATTTTGTAATTAACTTGTTTTTCCATACTCTTTATCAAAAGCTTGTGTAAGGTCTAAAAAAGCAGCTAGGGTGTGGTTAGTTGATTTTCTGTTTTGTGCATCTTTTACCTTTTGTGTGAAAAATAAGAGTTGGTCTATTGTCCCATGTCCTTTCCTAAATCCATATTGTTCTTCTGGTAAGAGATTTATTGTGTCGGGGTGGTAGGTGAGTCGTCTGAGTATAATTTTTTCCATTAATTTGCAGCAAATATTTGTTAGGGAGATAGGTCGGTAGTTTTTTGGGTCATCAGCAGATTTGTCAAGTTTTTTAATGGGAATTATTGTTGCATTTTTACAGTCTTGAGGCAATTTTCCAGTTTTCCAGGAGTTATTGAAAATATTAAGAAGTCTTTCTTTGCCAATTTTGCCCAAGTTTGATATCATTCGGCCATGGATTCCATCTGGCCCAGGAGTCTTGTGTTAGGTCAGTGTTTTCTAATGCATAAGCTAGCTTTTTCATATTGATTTTTTTCATGGAAAATATTATTAGTGCTGGTGATATTTTACAGTCAATGAATAATCTTTCTCTTTTCAACCTTGATTTTACTACTTATTTGATATGAATTGCCTAAAAGATTGGCAGCAATTTTGTAATTAGTTGCTGGTGTACTATCTGTATTCTTAATCATATTTGTGTTTTCAGTTTGTGGCTGGGCTCTGTCAATTTGTTTTGCCAAATTCCAAAGTTTCGTATTTGGGTTTCTTGGGTTCAGGTTTTCACAAGTTTGTTTCCATTTTCCCTTTTTACATTTACGTATAATATTTTTATTTTTGCAATCACAATGTTCAGTTCAGTTATACAATTTGTTTGGTTTTGGGTGCACTTATTTGTAGTTAATTTCTTTTAGTTATAAGTGTTTGAATATTTTTTTGCCTGGTGTGTATAATTTGGAATCCATTTCTTAATATTACCTCTTGGTATTGAAACTTTGGCTGCTTTAATAATGGTGTTTTCGAAAGATATCATATTAGCCTTTTTGAAGTTCCAGAATTTTTCTTAATTGAGCTAGTTTTGGTCTTGGTGCTAATTTCTATCAAATTAGGCAAATGATCACTTACAAAACTTTTTAATATTTGCTATTTGCATTTGTGGAAAATGTCAGGATAGTAAAAACTTATATCAAGGGCTTGTGCAGTATTATATCTTGTAGGAATGATGGGTAGGATTCCCATCATTTAAGCACATGAAGGCATTGTCGTCAAATATGTTTGATAGTATTTTGCCTCTTGGGTTTGGCGTAGAACATCCCCATAATTGATGTTTGGCATTAAGGTCACCTACAATAATAGTGTTGTCTGTAAGAAATTGAGCCATTGTTCCATCGTCAATAAATGTATTGTTTGGAGGGTGATACATATTGTATATGTTGATGGCTTTGTTTTGATTGAGGTAGACTTTGATACCTTGGGCGTCGAGGTGTGATGTGTTTGTAATATTAACGGCTATGTCCTCATAGTACAAATTCTTGATTAAAAATTCTAGGCCACGCCCTTTAACAGCATTTACAGATAGATCTTCAGACCTTACCCTGAGTAATGGAGGGGCCGGAATTAACATAATACTGCAAGATGGAACAAACATCAAAATCAAAGAAGGAGCAGGACAGATTTCGTCAAACTTCACTTGTGAACTGACAGCTATCTGGAAAGCTCTTGATTTATGCCTTAACCAACCATCCCTGCATCAAGCAGAAGGAATTTTAATATACAGCGACTCCATATCCGCTCTAGAATCAATTCAGAAGGGCAATACTAGAATCACACAGAAAATACACTCGTTACTTACCCAACTGTAATCATTGGAAAATAACTGCATTCTACAATAGATTCCTGCCCGTGTTGAGATCGGGGGTAATGAAATGGCAGTTGATTTGGCAAAGAAAGCCAGAAAGCTGAGCCAAAATAAAGAACAAATGTCAGTATTTGACGCTGATGCTTTGGCAAAATACAAGATAATTAAACAAAAAATAAGAAAAGATCAAATATGTGAAATAAACTCTGAGAGAAAACTGACAAAAACTATAACAAGACTTAGAACAAAACATTATAAAGGAATGAAAATACATCCAGATGGCACAAGAACCTATAGAACATGCAACAACTGTCCTGGTGTGGAACTAACACCTACCCACATATTCCCATGCCCGCAGCCTTGCAGAAAATTGACATAGACCCAGGGAAGCAGCTTTATACATCAAAGATAGTGGACATTGCTGCTGCTGCTGTGATAGAAATGCATGGAGACATCTGAGGCTATTTATTGGACACGACAAAAACAACAACGACATTCCAGAGTAAAATAAATTATCAGAGATAGATACATGATTTTCTTTCAAACCTGAAAGGTTCAGGTTCCTAATATATATATATATATATTTTTTTTTCTCTTTTTATTTCGATTACTTTTTTTTTTGTAAAAATTTTATAACTGTTTCTGTTAAAAAAAAAATGTAAATCGACGCAATTATCCCTAGCCGGGATATCGCGTTTGTGTGTTGAAATAAATAAATAAAAGAGATATATACATATTTTTCAAATGAATTAAAATAAACATAATCGACACTGAGTGAGAGTTGAATTAAAAATATTAGAAATTTATTATCTTCGGAAACAAACCGTATCTAAAATATCAATTTTCTTTTTGCTACATGTTTTAATTTGCATTTACGTATTTTACATATCTCTGATTGTATTTGAAAATCGTTAACCAATTCTTCATACTTTTGGCAAAGTGGTGTTTTATTAATTTGTTATTTGATATTATTAGGGTTCTTTCCTGGTATTCAAAAAGGAAAAATACGTGTCGATCAGTTATATTTTTCAATTTATCAAACAATTTGGCCGCTGAATCTCTGATTCTGGTAGAGCGCCATCTGGCGAATAAAATTGTAACTAAAATCAATTTCGAATTTTTCATTATTTGCCATAAAAAATCCCATTGCATCCTGAACACAATGGTGTTTACCGCATTGCTCTAGCGCAAATATTCGGGGAGTTATTAATTTTTAAAGTTGTGCGGGACTTTTGGATCACCCTGTAAATATAATCGATACTGAGAGAGAGTTGAATTAAAAAAAAAAAAGAAAATTATTATTTTCGAAATTTAAATAGCCGAGAGGATTCCAGCATCTAAAATATCAGTTTTTTTTTTGCTATATGTTTTAATTTGCATATACCTATTTTACATATCTCAGATTGTATTTAAAAATCGTTAACCATTTCTTCTAAATTTTGGCGAAATGGTGTTTTATTAATTTATCATTTGATATTATTAGGGTTCTTTCCTGGTATTCAAAAAGGAAAAATACGTGTCGTTCAGTTATACTTTTCAATTTATCAAACAATTTGGCCGCTGAATCTCTGATTCTGGTAGAGCGCCATCTCTAGCGAATAAAGTTGTAACTAAAATCAATTTCGAATTTTTCATTATTTGCCATAAAAAATCTCATTGCATCCTGAACAGAATGGTGTTTACCGCATTGCTCTAGCGCAAATATTCGCGGAGTTATTAATTTTTAAAGTTGTGCGGGACTTTTGGATCACCCTGTATATAGATAATATAGCCCTTTATAATCACTGCATTAATAAATGTCAGTGAACTTGTTTATATGTATTGTTTTTTTGTTTTTGAGATATTCTAATAGAACGTTCTCACAATTTTTGTAAAATATGTATATGCACATTATAATATGCATATTATAATATGTATATGCACAAACACAGAATTTAAAAATATGTCTTAAAATTTGCTATAATTATTGTTATAAATATTATTTTAAAATAATTCGCCAGAAATCGTCCCGGTAGTATACTAAACAACTTCCCAAAGTTTCATGGCAAACATCTAAAATAAAATAATACTTTTAATACTTTGCTACAATATTAAAAAGAGGGGTGCTTTGGTGTTTAAAATGTAAAATGTGCTCTAAATAGTATTACATAGAGCCTTCATAACAAACATATTTAAAATAAACCAATTAAAATATAATAATGCTGTAAAAAAGACTTTGCTACAATAATATAAAAGAAATGAAAATAAAAAAAAAGACACCCACGCTGAGCCTCGAACCTAGGTATGTTATAAATATTATTTAAAAATTGTTTATGTTAATTTTTATTTTAAAAAGCCTACATTTTAAATAAAATAATATTTTTAATAATTTGCTACAATAATATAAAAGAAATGAAAAAAAAAAACACCCACGCTGAGCCTCGAACCTAGGTTGTGGGGGTACGAAGCTGTGTACCTAACCTATAGGCTAAGCTTGACGTTACAAATACGCTCATGCGAGGCTATTTCAGGCCATACGCCTACCGCGAGGGGGCGCTAATTGCGAGTGAATTTACGTTTTATTGTAAATAAAAATGCAACGAAAGGTTATTTCTAAAGAGTAATTAGCCAGAAACCATCCCGGTAGTATACTAAACAACTTCCCAAAGTTTCATCACGATCGGTTGAGCGATGTAGAAGATTATCACTTACGGACGGACCAACAAACATTCATTTTTATATATATAGATATGTGTGATGAGGCATCCAGTCGTTGTGGAATCCTATCGACTTAATCTTTGGTGAGAGATCCTGTCGACTTAATCTATGGTGTGTGTGATCCTGTCGACTTAATCTATGGTGTGTTTGATCCTGTCGACTCTCGCTATACTGTGTTAACCGAGAGGAACAGTCAGGATGTGGAGAGTTTTCCAGTACCTCTCTGCACCTTGGAAGACCTTTAACCGTTCTCACAGAGTACAGGCAGTCATGTTCGAGGCAGAGTGGAAGACTTGGGAATTTCCATCACAAAAAACGAAGGGACACAGTTGTACTAGGAAAGTTCCGTGAACAGATAGGAGTCGAGCTAGGCAGCGAAAGGATGGAGATTTGAGAAAAGTTCTTACTGGTCTACAAGGTCAATGATGCGGACCTTGTGGACATCTGACGAGAGCTTCCGCTGATGGTGAAATGACTCTATATTTCCGCGTTTTGACAGCTTTATATATATTTGCAGAGAGGAAGTATTGGATTTCAGCGGATGCAACAAGGGTGTTGATAGGAAGATGTCATTGTATACTCCTGGAAACGCCCTGATATCTTGCTATCTTTAGGCCTCGTTGGACTTCTATCTCAATCTCTTACTTTAGCTCAACTCTTAATCTATTACAGAGTTTTATTAATTTATACTCAGTTTGTACAAAGTACATTACATATGATGATGTAATGACACATGTCAATCATGCGTATAATCATTTACAGATGTGTTTCCATTATACAACATGAAAATCTTGTTATAAGTATTATACAATATGAGGTTGTTGGTGTAAATTACCATATAGGTATATTAGAATCAAAATCTATATTTTTCAATTGTTTGTAGGTATTTTTAAGCATGAAAATATTTCGTGACACATGTTTTGAGATACATTTTCATGATATAGCGGTTTTTTTTTGGTCTGTTAGCACCAAGGCTAGGCCTAATTATTATGACATGGAATATTAGTAATAATTTATAAAACGGCCTCCGAGGATAAATTTCTTGCTTTATTTATACATTATCTCTCAAGCTTTCGGGCATTATAAATCTTTCTACAGGATTATATGATAAAATATTATATAGAATATTAGTTCCTTTTTTATTCCTTACATTGTTCTAACCATTCCTTCTTTAAAAATATCCATATGTATTGCCGAGAACAATTTCAGCGAACAATTCAGCTGTGTAAATATGTTTGAATTAATACTAAGGAATAACGTACGGCTAAATTAATTTAACTAGTCGCCTCTCTGTCTTCCAAACCAACTCCTTCCATCCCAGTACTCAAGTTCCGACCGACAACATAATGGAGTTTCCAAAGTATGACAATTAAAACACAATCGATTTGTTCTAACTGTTTGCCCTCCTGAATATGTATTTATATAATCATATTAAATTTGCATAACTTTAGATGAAAGTTTTAAGGGCGTGTCGATAAATTGCGCTTTTGAATAATAGAATTTCAAACACGCACATTCAAATTGGTCATTTCTCTCGTATACATGTATATATTATGAAAAAGGCATCTCCTTATCGTGCAACTGAGAGTTGTTGATGGTTTGCGCTATCTATCGGAATAAATATCAACTATTCTCGTTGTTTTTTTTTAATTATTCCAGAATTTGGCCAAATACGATAAGGAGATGCCTTTTTCATAATATATGTACCTTATCCCATACAATATCACATTTGTACTATGTTTTCACATTGTGTCGTGGTCTCACGCATTTCTGGCCTTAACTACCCGTTTGATGATTTTTCAGGATGCCTGAAGGACCAGTTTTTTGGTCGTTGAGGTACAGCTTGCACCACGCTGATGAAAGCCAACAGCCCGAAACGCGTCCGTGATTAGCTTTTCTTGATTAATCAATAATGGGTATTTGGCCAATTCTGGAATAATTAAAAATCAACGAGAATAGTTGATATTTATTCCGATAGATGGCGCAAGCCATCAGCAACTTTCATTTGCACGATAAGGAGATGCCTTTTTCATGATTTATGCACCTTATCCCAGTACAAATGTCACATTTTTACTATTTTTCACATGTATATATATCAGCATATTATTTTGTATATCTTAGAACAGAAATACAGGGTGATCCAAAAGTCCCGTACAACTTTAAAAATTAATAACTCCGCGAATATTTGCGTTAGAGCAATGCGGTAAACACCATTGTGTTCAGGATGCAATGAGATTTTTTTATGGCAAATAATGAAAAATTCGAAATTGATTTTAGTTACAATTTTATTCACCAGATGGCGCTCTACCAGATTCAGATATTCAGCGGCCAAATTGTTTGATAAATTGAAAAATATAATTGAACGACACGTATTTTTCCTTTTTGAATACCAGGAAAGAACCCTAATAATATCAAATAAGAAATTAATAAAACACCACTTCGCCAAAAGTATGAAGAATTGGTTAACGATTTTCAAATACAATCAGAGATATGTAAAATAGGCAAATGCATATTAAAACATGTAGCAAAAATATTTATATTTTATATGGGGTTTTGTGAAATAGATTGAATGTTTGAAAAATACTGCTGATATCAATACACGAATTTTTGATATGTTACTATAGTACCAAAAATTATGATGGCACTACTAATAGGATTTCTTGCTATAAGGAATGTGTAGTTTCTTGACTAATTGGAGACCCTTGACTATTTAACTGGATATTTGTCATGATCCAACAAATGAATTATAGAGGGGAGTGACAAAATATATTTGTCGTACTTTATTCCAAATATCCTATGGGCTTGTCAAATGTTATCATTGTTTATTATACTGTACACAATTTTAAAAAATGTTTCCCCTCAAATAAAAATAATTTTAAATCGACCTTTTGCGTTGAAAAACGTGGTAGTAAAATCATTTTGTATTATTTTTTTTCACAAAATTTCTAAAGTTATTGGTATACAGAAAATATTCCTTATGCTATTTCTTCTAATGAGCGAAAAGCGAAAACTAAACATAAGGGGAAAAATTGTGTGTACCAGTGTTATTCGAGAAGTTATAACACTCTGGTTTGCACGACATAATATGTGAGCAAATGACAAACAAAAAATTACTGTTCACAAATAAAAAAAGATAGTCAAGATGTGAGGACAGCATTTATTATCCCCATATCCCAACACAAAGAGCTGCAAAATATTGGTAGATAATATAATACACGGCGGCTTATATAACACATGAGGTAACTGCCTTCTCTCTTGTATTAGGTCACAATTCTTGCTCAATGTGGCACCCTTCATTCTCAATCACCGCCTGCAGACGATAAATGACAGAATGGACAGCATTAAATAACATATCTGTTGAAATTGATAAAACGTGCCATCTGATAGAAGCCTTCAACATGGCCAATGTGGTAGGCCAGCATCGATAAACACACGATTTAATGTACCCCCATAAACAAAAATCGCAAGGCGTCAGGTCTGGTTTTCTTGGAGGCCACTGGTATATAAAGTGGCGACTTATCACACGATTTTCACAGAACGTATCCTTCAGCAATTGTTTGGCACCTCGGGAGATATGAGGAGGTCCTCCATCTTTCATGAATGTTATTTCGCTTAGTGCTTTTGCCCTGCAATATGGGAATACCCTTTTCTCTCAAAAGTTGGACATAACGTTCATCAGTTACAAAAACGGTTTTAAAAGTTCTTCCATTGATTTTTCAAAGAAAAATGGCCCAATAATAAAAGAAGTGAACCCACACAAAACTGTAACTCTAGGCTGGTAAAGTGGCATTTCTGTAAAAATCCTAGGGTTGTCTGTTGCCCAAATGCGGCTGTTTTGAATGTTAAATTCTCCGTTTAGAGAAAAGTGAGCTTCATCTGTCCACAGAACATTCGACAGCCAGTTTTCATCAATATCAATTCGCCGGAAAACCCATGCAGCGAATTCTTGACGCATCTCAAAATGGCCAACTTTCAGCTCATGAATTCTTTGAATTTTGTATGGGTACACACAATAGAGACATTAAGTGAAGCGTCTTCGGATATCACAATCATACTCGGCGAATTTAACGCCAAAAGTTCAATTTGGGGATCACCTGTCCTGGATAACAAAAGTCAGCAGGTTGAGGACATGCTAACAGACCTCGACCTTACACCGTTAAATAGCGGAGAGAACACCTATCTAAGTCCACAGGCACAGAATCTGCAATAGACATCACAGCGATAAATTACAACATCGCACCCACAACACAATGGAAAATCATGAGAGGTGCAATCAGTGACCACAGACCAATTTTAACAACCCTAAACTTCAAAATTGAGAACGTCCATTAGAATAAAAGAACATGGAACTTTAGGAAAGCCGACTTGAAAAAAATTCACAGAAAAGCTTGAAGAACTGTGCAACGAAAAATTGAATTACAGAACGCTTGACAAAAACTTGGAAAAATTCTCTTCGAACATTTCAAACTCTGCAAAAGCATCGATACCTAGAGGTAGACGTAAAAACCTGTGGATACCTTATTGGAAGGACCACAACATCGAGGCAGTGATTTCAGAGAGAGAGACAATATCAATGAACTTCTCAAAAAAATAAAACAGAAGAAAACAGAAAGAACTCATTGAAATTAGTCACAAAATAGAACAAGAAATTTGGATATGCAAACAAGAAAAATGGCAGTATTCTGCGAAAAAATGGATCCAAGAAAGGACAGCCAACACTGGAATATGATTAGAGTGTTAGAGAACAATCAATACCAACACCAATCCTCCAATACTCTAACCGATATGAATAGAACAGCGTGAACGAGAACAAACAGATGGCTGACATAATTGCTGAATATCTTTCAAGCACTTCCATACTCAACTATACGAATGAAGACAGGACTCTAAAAATAATATAAACCAGTTAGTTGAACAAGCAAGAAACTTCCATCAACAAGATATTTTCTCGAGAGACTTCACACTGAATGAGCTAAACTTATCAATAAAAAAATCCAAGAGGTCACCAAGAGATAATCTAATCTTTGGTTAAATGATCAAACACTTTGAAGACAAAGCTAATAATCAACTCCTACGAATACTGAACATTTCATAGCAAACTGGTAAACTACCAAAGAATTCGAAGATATCAATTATAGTGCCAATACTGAAGCCAAACAAAGATGCCAAGGAATAGAAGAACTATCGGCCAATTGCTCTCACCAGAAAACTTTGTAAAATACCAGAACGAATTATCCACTCTAGGCTCATAGTCTGGCTCACTAACAATAATAAAATAAACCTTTACCAAACTGCATATAGATCCCAGCACTGTACGACTGATCAACTGTTTTACTTCTGTCAATCAATAATAGATTCTTTCCAGGAAAAACCGCCAGAGAAGACCACGGCTATATTCCTTGATATGACCTCAGCTTTTGATCGAGTGCGGAGGGAGAAATTACGTGAAAAGCTGCACAACATCGGAGTAAGAGAAAAACCTTAATCTGGATTGCAGACTTCTTAAGGGGAAGAAGGTTAAAGGTTCGGGTCAATGGAGAATTTTCCAAGGAAGGAAGAACATTGGCTGGTGTAACTCAGGGATCTGTGCTCAGTCCTCTACTCTATCTGCTATATATTAACGACATCAATCCTTACCTCACTGAAGACACAAAGGTTGTCTGTTATGCAGATGATATAGCCATATGGCACACAAGTAGCAGCATAGAAAAATCGTAAAAAATACTGAACACATCAATGAGAGGACTGGAGAAGTGGGCAATGGAACTCCAAATGACCATAAACCCAATAAAACCAAACCTATGCGTCTTCTCCACTCACAGGGAAAAAGGCATGAATATAACAAAAAAATAAGCATAAACAAACAAATGATTGATAAAATTAGAAATTCATAATACCTAGGTGTGATACTGCAGTCCTGTATCTTTCAAGTTGGTCTCGAGGACCACGCCATCACCATCTCCTAAGCGGCAAAGTACGCGATCTACGTATTCATCGTAGATCGCAAAATGCGTGGTGTCGCTGGAGACCCACTGGCGATTCTCCACAAACTCTGCAGCGCTAGAAGAGGCGCCATATTCATTGTACATAGTGTATATAATGCATATTATCTTTTTTTAATAGTGCAGACTGTGCATGTATTGACAAGATGTCAACAAATTATTTTAATTATTATTGATGAGGAATTGGAATTTTCAGAACACATAATTAGAACCTCAAATAGAACTATCAGAAAACTAAACATTCTGAGAAGGCTATGTGGAACAAATTGGGGAGAAAAACCCAGAATTCTATGAACAACATATACCACCTTAATAAGACCGATAATGGAATATGCAACACCGGTCTGGGCTCCCTCAAGCTCATCACTAAAAGTAAGACTAGACAGTGTTCAAGCAAAAGCGGCCAAAATAATCACTGGTGCTGTTTCATCCACCAACAATGAGAAAATTCAGAGAGAATGTGTTCTAGACCTACTCGCTCGAAAGCAGAAGACAAAATAAAAACAACTTGGATCGGCACTTCGGAAACGAGGAACCAAAGGACGAGATCTCTCTGACCACTTGTGGTTTGGTAGATCCGCCCTTTTCTGAGAATGAGGTGAAACTGACGGCTTTCAAGTTCGGGAAAAGGAAATCTCCTGGTCCCGAAGGGATCGATAACACGGTCGTGAAAGCCCTGGTAAGGATGCACCCATCGCTTCTTTCCAGGTTATTCAATAGGTGCCTGGACACTGGTACTTTTCCTGAGGCATGGAAGGTTGCCCGAGTAGTGCTTCTCGAAAAGTCTGGTAGAAAGGGTAATTCTCCTAATGATTATCGTATGCTTTCTTTACTAGCGTGTCTAGGTAAGGTCCTGGATAGCCTACTAGCTCAGCGACTGAAGCACTGGCTAGAAAGTAATGAGCTCCTTTCCTCTTTCCAACATGGTTTTAGGGAAGGGAAGTCCACAACCACAGCTCTGAACGAGGTGTTAGAGGGGGTTGAGATGGGCTTAAATAAGGGTGCTTGGGTTCTTTTCGTGGCCCTGGACATTGATGGCGCGTTCAACTCCATGAGCTGGAACAAGCTGATGAGAAATTTGATGGACATGGGTTGTCCTGATAATTTGTGCAGCTTGGTTCGTGACTTCCTGAGGGATAGACGGATTAGCCTCAGTTTTGGTGGGCGGAAGTTGGAAAGAAACTGTGCTAGGGGTTGCCCCCAGGGCTCTTGCTGCGGACCTATTCTGTGGAATATCCTGGTAAACACCGTTTTCCAGGAGGAGCTCCCTGAGGGAGCCAGGCTGGTTCTCTATGCTGACGACCAGTTCCTCATTGTTGAGGCTGCTTCGAGAGCGAAGGCTGAGAAGTGTGTTGAAACTTCTCTCCAAATTCTCTCGAACTGGGCCCATGACTCTGGCCTTAAGTTCAATGTCTCCAAAACTAAAGCCCTCAGCTTTAAGCCTAGGGACATAAGAACTAAAACGAAAGGGATCAAATGGGAACACAAGCCGGCTATCGGGATCGAAGGACGGAGGGTAGCGTTGGTCAATAGGATGACCATCCTGGGGGTGGTCATTGATGACAAGATGGGTTGGCAATACCAGGCGGAGGAGATGGTGGCGAGAGGCAGGGAGGCGTTGTGCAGGCCTGTCCTGGTTAGCTCTCAACAGGGGGGGGGGTGGGGGGGGGGGGGAGAAGGAGAGTACTATTTTTAGGAACCTCTGCCTCTCCTGTGTCGAGCCAATCCTGCTATATGCTTCCAGGGCTTGGTGGCGCCGAAACAGGGATCAGAAGGTGGCGACTACTCTAGAGAGAGTGCAGAGGACAGCGGCACTCAGAATCACAGGGGGATAACGCACTACCAGCAGTGAGGCCTTATTGTTCCTCGCTGGTCTTATTCCCCTGGGATTGAAACTAGAGGAGGAGACCATCAGACAGAAGATCTAGGAGAACAGGGAAGATGCCCTGGGACTTGAAGCGGGTGCCCTGGAATGGAAGAGGGACCCAAGGAAGCCTCCGCAGTGGTTGCCAAAGTAGAATTGGAGTCCTGGAGAGCCGACAGGGAATGGCACAGAGGTTTTCACTGATGGGAGTAGGTCTGGAACCAATACTGGAGCTGGGGTAGTGATTTTCACTAATGGAGAGCTGATCTTCCAAGAAAACTTAACACTCAGAGTGGAAGAACTGGTCTATTCAGCCGAGCTGGTTGCGATCAGGGTAGCCCACAGAGTGTGTGCCGAGAAGAACTTCAGCCCGGACCGCCTCTATTCAGATTGTATGTCGGCCCTCGTCGCCATCAATCTGGAGAAAGGGCAACTCGCGCATCAAATAATCCAGGAGCTGGAGATGATGACGCGGGCTCCGGAGCTCCCTTGGTTTAGGAGACACAGCCTCATCGAAGGTAATGAGTTCGCAGATAGGATCTCTAAGGCAGGATGCGCAAAAGGTAGATCACTGAGGACCACAGTGACCAAGAAAGAAGTTTATAGGAGGATCAGGGGGCACGTCCAGGACTTATGTTTGGACAGATGGAGGAACATTGTGAAGGGGAGAGAGTTATTCAATGGGGTAACAACACCCAAGTACCTCTGTAAGGTAATGTCCCACAAACTCATTAGGGTAGTTCGGGACATGGGCTCTTCCCCAAGTCTCCACAGATTTGAAATTAAGAGCAATCCTGATTGCGCCTGTGGAGAAAGGGATGTGAATGCACGCCACTACGTCTTGGATTGTCCAAGGGTAGTGGGTGTGCAGGAAGAGAGAAGGAGGGCGAGGGGCGCGATCGAGAGTGAGCTGCTGAGAAATCACAGCAAGCTTCTTGAGAAAGCCCACGACGTGGCAGCTGAGCTTTTCCTCAGCTGTGAGTGAACAGAGTCGACCGGGGTCTGCCTCCCCGCGGTCCCTGCTGGACACAGTAGATAGTTTCCTATTTTTCTGTGATTAAAGGCCACCGGTATAGAAATCCTTCCAGACACGTTGTCTGGGAGGTGGTGTTTCAAGGTACAATGTCCAATCACTAGCTTGGATACCGTTACTTGGCTTATGAGTTGAACAGAATAGCAGCGAAGGCATGCTTAGCATGCCGGCTTTTGGACCGAAAGGTCTGGGTGGCCATCTGCTTCTAGGGTATACCAACTGGGCTTAGGTGGGATCCTCCAGTTCTTGTTTATTTTGGCTACTGTTTCTATTTCTTTAAAAGTAAGTTTATTTTTCTGTAGAAAGGGTTATTTTGTGCCTTTTTTCGCTAGCGCATCAGCAGCTTCATTGCCTTCAATGCTAACATGTAAGAGTATCCATTGAAGGTGAATTTTTGAGGTATTGAGAGTTTTTGGAGATAACCAATTATGTTCCTGCTTTCTTTATCTCTAAGTTCCCCTGTGTGACTCAAGTGTTGTATGGCACTTCTACTATCAGTAAGAATCCAGATATCTTGATAATTAGTATTTCTGATGGATTTTAAGGCTTCATAGATGGCTATAAGTTCTGATCTGAAGACTGAGCAAAATTCTGGGTTTCTTCTGTTTATTTTCTCAATGCCATTTGTGGTTTTAATGAGAGAGCCACTGCCAGTGTGTCCCAACTCATCTCTGCTACCATCGGTATAGATAGTTATTGCATTTTTAGGAATTTTATTAATTATTTCTAATGATAATTGTTTTAAGTATTCTGGATTTTGGTATTGTCTGTTGGTGGTTTCATTTAAAGTGGCATTAAAAATAACATTTTGTTAGTGGTTCGCATGGAGATATTTTTTTCAGCTAAATAATATTTTTCCACTTTATATTTTAAAAATCCATTTCTTTTGGCCAGGTGGAGAGGGCCTTCTTTTTTGAGTCTTAGATTGGATTCCCAATTAAGTATGTAATTGAAAGTTCTGTGTTTGTTTTCATAATTCTTGATTTTGTTTATATATTTTGGCAGATTGTAGCTTATTCTATTCTTTAAGGGCATAATGTCTGCCTCGTAAAGTACAATATCATTAGGGCAGGGTTTTCGAAGACCTGTAATAATTCTAGCTGCACTTAGTTGTATCCTTTCCAGTGATTTTAGATTTGTTTCAGATGCTGTACCATAGATTTGATATCCATATTCCAGGATAGGTCTCATTAGAGATGTGTAAGTTAATTTTAAGGTTGTTGCTTCAGCTCTCCACTCTTCCTGAAATATATTTCAAGATTTTTAGTCGGTCTCTTCCTTTTCTAACAACTCCTTCAATATGCTTACTGGAGTTGATTTCTGGATCCAGGGTGTAGCCGAGATATTTAGGATGTTTATTATATTGCAATTGTTGTTCTTTCAGAATAATATTTGGTCTTATTTTGTATAGTTTCTTATCGGTAGTAAAAAGATAGGTTTCAGATTTTTGGGGGTTAAATTCTAATTTATGTTTATTAGCAAATTTTTCTAGGTGGAGAAGAGTCTTGTTAAATCTCTTTCAGCTTTTTTCCAGTTAGTGCTGCTGCTCCATAGAATAATGTCATCAGCGAAAAGTCCAATATTGGTTTTATGTGAAATTTATTTTTCTATGCCTGCAATAAATAGGGTGAAGAGAGTTGGGCTAAGGACTGATCCTTGTGGTAATCCTTGGTACAACTTGAAGGTTTTAGATAGAGTGCCACTATATTTGATCCTGATTTATATATTTTTAAGAGAATCATTTATCAAAGTGATAGCTTTTCCATCAATTTTGAAATGTTTGTATAATTTTGTAATTAACTTGTTTTTCCATACCCCTTATCAAAAGCTTGTGTAAGGTCTAAAAAGCAGCTATGGTGTGGTTAGTTGGTTTTGCGTTTTGTGCATCTTTTACCTTTTGTGTGAAAAATAAGAGTTGGTCTATTGTCCCATGTCCTTTCCTAAATCCATATTGTTCTTCTGGTAAGAGATTTCTTGTTCCGGGGTGGTAGGTGAGTCGTCTGAGTATAATTTTTTCCATTAATTTGCAGCAAATATTTGTTAGGGAGATAGGTCGGTAGTTTTTTGGGTCATCAGCAGATTTGTCAAGTTTTTAATGGGAATTATTGTTGCATTTTTGCAGTCTTGAGGCAATTTTCCAGTTTTCCAGGAGTTATTGAAAATATTAAGAAGTCTTTCTTTGCCAATTTTGCCCAAGTTTGATATCATTCGGCCATGGATTCTATCTGGCCCAGGAGTCTTGTTTAGGTCAGTGTTTTCTAATGCATAAGCTAGTTCTTTCATATTGATTTTTTTCATGGAAAATATTATGAGTGCTGGTGACATTTTTTACAGTCATGAATAATCTTTCGGGCCTTTTTTCAACCTTGATTTTACTACTTATTTGATATGAATTGCCTAAAAGATTGGCAGCAATTTTGTCATTAGTTGCTGGTGTACCATCTGTATTCTTAATCATATTTGTGTTTTCAGTTTGTGGCTGGACTCTGTCAATTTGTTTTGCCCAATTCCAAAGTTTTGTATTTGGGTTTCTTGGGTTCAGGTTTTCACAAGTTTGTTTCCATTTTTCCATTTTCACATTTACGTATAATCTTATTTTTATTTTTGCAATCACAATGTTCAGTTCAGTTCTACAATATTTTTGGTTTTGGGTGCACTTTTTTGTAGTTCATTTCTTTTAGTTATAAGTCTTTGAATATTTTTTGCCTGGTGTGTATAATTTGGAATCCATTTCTTAATATTACCTCTTGGTATTGAAACTTTGGCTGCTTTAATAATGGTGTTTTCGAAAGATATCATATTAGCCTTTTTGAAGTTCCAGAATTTTTCTTAATTGAGCTAGTTTTGGTCTTGGTGCTAATTTCTATCAAATTAGGCAAATGATCACTTCCAAAACCTTTTAATATTTGCTATTTGCATTTGTGGAAAATGTCAGGATAGTAAAAACTTATATCAAGGGCTTGTGCAGTATTATAGCTTGTAGGAATGATGGGTAGGATTCCCATCATTTAAGCACATGAGAAGGCATTGTCGTCAAATATGTTTGATAGTATTTTTCCCCTTGGGTTTGGCGTAGAACATCCCCATAGTTGATGTTTGGCATTAAGGTCACCTACAATAATAGTGTTGTCTGTAAGAAATTGAGCCATTGTTCCATCGTCAATAAATGTATTGTTTGGAGGGTGATACATATTGTATATGTGGATGGCTTTGTTTTGATTGAGGTAGACTTTGATACCTTGGGCGTCGAGGTCTAATGTGTTTGTAATATTAACGGCTATGTCCTCATAGTACAAATTCTTGATTAAAATTGCTAGGCCACGCCCTTCAACAGCATATAGAGATGGATCTTCAGACCTTACCCTGAGTAATGGAGGGGCCGGAATTAACATAATACTGCAAGATGGAACTAACATCAAAATCAAAGAAGGAGCAGGGCAGATTTCGTCAAACTTCACTTGTGAACTGACAGCTATCTGGAAAGCCCTTGATGTAAGCCTTAACCAACCATCCCTGCATCAAGCAGAAGGAATTTTAATATACAGCGACTCCATATCCGCTCTAGAAGAAATTCAGAAGGGCAATACTAAAATCACACAGAAAATACACTCGTTACTTACCCAACTGGAACCATTGGAGAATAACTGCATTCTACAATGAATCCCTGCCCATGCTGGGATCAGGGGTAATGAAATGGCATTCGAATTGGCAAAGGAAGCCAGAAGGTTGAGCCAAAGAAAAGAACAAATGTCATTATTTGACGCTGATTCTTTGTCAAAATACAAGATAATTAAACGAAAAAATAAGAAAAGATCAAAACGCGAAATAAACTCTGAGAGAAAAATGACAAAAACTATAACAAGACTTAGGACAAAACACTATAAAGGAATGACAATACATCCAGATGGCACAAGAACCTATAGGGCATGCAACAATTGTCCTGGTGTGGAACTTACACCTACCCACATATTCTTATAGCCAGCAATGGCCGCAGCCTTGCAAAAATTAGACATAGACCCTGAGCAGCAGCTTTACACACCTAAGATAGTGGACAAAATAAATATAATCGATACTGAGTGAGAGTTGAATTAAAAATATTAGAAATTTATTATCTTCGGAAACAAACCGTATCTAAAATATCAATTTTCTTTTTGCTGCATGTTTTAATTTGCATTTACCTATTTTACATATCTCTGATTGTTTTCGAAAATCGTTAACCAATTCTTCATACTTTTGGCGAAGTGGTGTTTTATTAATTTGTTATTTGATATTATTAGGGTTCTTTCCTGGTATTCACAAAGGAAAAATACATGCCGATCAGTTATATTTTTCAATTTATCAAACAATTTGGCCACTGAATCTCTGATTCTGGTAGAGCGCCATCTGGCGAATAAAATTGTAACTAAAATCAATTTCGATTTTTTTCATTATTTGCCATAAAAAGTCCCATTGCATCCTGAACACAATGGTGTTTACCGCATTGCTCTAGCGCAAATATTCGCGGAGTTATTAATTTTTAAAATAGTGCGGGACTTTTGGATCACCCTGTAGTATCTATATATTGGTCAGGTTGTTTTGCATAGACATTTAAAAAATTGCATATTAACGTCAGTTGAAATTGTTTCAGTAATAAACTATAATCTAATACCAAGCATCTATAGATGATGGCTTTGAAAAAAAAAAAATAATAAAGCGAATGTTATGATGCATAGCGCGCCATCTGTTATGAATATTCGAAACTATTATAGACGCGTAAGGGTTCACCACTGATGAGCCAGGACCTCCCTTTAATTTTTCCATTGCAGTAAGGACAGTAGAAATTGTTTAATTTTCAAAAAGATTCATACGTGTCTATAATAGTTTCGAATATTCATAAAGCGAATGTAGCAGGATTTAAAAGCAGGTTAATAAAATACGCTGTTATGGCAATGTCTTATATCTAAATTATAAGGACATCTAAATATGGCACTGTATTCCCTTCCATTTCTTAGTTACACTTGTGAATCTTATGTTACTATGGTAACCATTGAGTATGGGTGTGTGTGTGTAGAATTAATTGTGAATTTTCAGATGGATACTTACTGTATTTAGGTAGCAGTTGTTTATATCACCATTTATATATTTGGAGCCATTGCTATTTCTGCTGAGATGTGGAATTCCTCCCACTGGGGTTCAGTTTATATAGTCTTCAAACGTAAAATTGACCCATGTTTAAGCTGATTTAAAATAAGGTGATTGTGTTGTATCTATATTTCATTTTGATGATTTATTCTTTGTTGTGTTAACAAATAAGATACACATACAAATTAAGAGAAATAGATACAAAGGCGAAAATTTATATCGATAAAATTTTGGGATTCGGAAGGTGTCTTTCGCAAAAACTTAAAGGTGTATGAGAATTTATTGATTAATAATAGTAGTTTTTATAAGTATTTTATAGTGAAAGCGAAAAACTATCACTGAAAAATACTACAGTGAGGTATTATACCGCTTCGAATGCTCATTTGGCGAATATAAAAGTGTTTTTTTTTTTTCACTATGATACCGCTCCAGCACATTCATCCGGAGTTGTCGCAGCCGATTAGACAAACTGCATTGTGAATTGTTGCCAACGCCAGTATTTTTTTGACGTGGCCCCTTGTAATTTCTACTAGTTCCCAAACATAAAGAAATGGCTAACGGGAAAGTAATTTGTCTAAAATAATGAAATCATCGGTGAGATGGAGGCGTATTTTGGAGACCCCAGCAATTCCTTTCTTTTGGATGGGTTTAAAATGAAAGGGACGTTGGGATAGGTGAATATATATCTCTAAAAGGAGACTTATGTTTTGATTAATGAATAATTTAATATTGAAAAAATTGTGTTTTCATTACCGAACATGAGTACTTGCTGGAACCGCCCTCGTATAGTATTCTTTGATCTGGTTTACCCGAGTTCTTTGAGTCCCTGCCGCTCCAGGTTATCCGTGTAATAGAGATAAGCATTTATTTTTATATTATTTACACTCATAGACAAAACTTAAGAAGTTGTACCTTTTAGCATGTACAGGGTGATCCAAAAGTCCCGCACAACTTTAAAAATTAATAACTCCGCGAATATTTGCGCTAGAGCAATGCGGTAAACACCATTGTGTTCAGGATGCAATGGGATTTTTTATGGCAAATCATGAAAAATTCGAAATTGATTTTAGTTAAAACTTTATTCGCTAGATGGCGCTCTACCAGAATCAGAGATTCAGTGGCCAAATTGTTTGATAAATTGAAAAATATAACTGAACGACACGTATTTTTCCTTTTTAAATACCAGAAAAGAACCCTAATAATATCAAATGATAAATTAATAAAACACAATTTCGCCAAAAGTTAGAAGAATTGGTTGACGATTTTTAAATACAATTTGAGATATGTAAAATAGGTATATGCAAATTAAAACATGTATCAAAAATATTTATATTTTAGATGGAGTTTTGTGAAATAAATTGAATGTTTGAAAATAACTACTGATATCAATACACGATTTTTGAAATGTTAATATAGTACCAAAAATTATGATGGCACTACTAATAGGATTTCGTGCTATAAGGAATGTATAGTTTCTTGACTAATTGTCGACATTTGACTATTTAACTGGATATTTGTCATGATCCAAAAATGAAATATAGAGGGGAGTGACAAAATATATTTGTCGTACTTTATTCCAAATATCCTATGGGTTTGTCAAATGTTATCATTGTTTATCATACTGTACATAATTTTGAAAATGTATCTCCTCAAAAAAATCATTTTTAAATCGACCTTTTGCTTTGAAAAACGTGGTAGTAAAATCATTTTGTATTACTTTTTGCGCAAAATATCTAAAGTTGGGGGGGGGGGGGGGGGGGGAGATAGAGAGATTATTCCTTATGCTATTTCTTCTAATGAGCGAAAAGCGATAAACTAAACATAAGGGGTAAAATTGTGTATACCAGTGTTATTCGAGAAGTTATAACACTTTGGCCTGCACGACATAATATAAAATGTGGGCAAATGACAAACAAAAAAATCAAGATGTGAGGACAGCAACAAAGAGCTGCAAAATATAACACATTAGGTAACTGCCTTCTCTCTTGTATTAGGTCACAATCCTTGCTCAATGTGGCGCCCTTCATTCTCAAACACCGCCTGCAGACGATAGATGACAGAATGGTCACAATTAAATAGTTGAAATTTATAATACGTGCCATCTGATAGAAGCCTTCAACATGGCCAATGTGGTAGGCCGGCACCGATAAAAACGCGACTTAATGTACCCCCATAACCGAAATTGTAAGGCGTCAAGTCTGGTGATATTGGAGCCACTGGTATATAAAGTGGCGACTTATCAACGAATTCCACCGAACGTATCCTTCAGCAATTGTTTGGCACCGCGGAGATATGAGGAGGTTCTCCATCTTGCATGAATGTTATTTCGCTTAGTGCTTGTCTGTCCTGCAATATGGGAATAACCTTTTCTTTCAAAAGTTGAACATAACGTTCACAACAGTTACGAAAACGGTTTTAAAAGTTCTTCCATTGGTTTTTTCAAAGAAAAATGGCCCAATAATAAAAGAAGAAATGAACCCACACAAAACTCGAACTCTGTGCTGATGAAGTGGTATTTCTGTAAAAATCCTACGGTTTTCTGTTGCCAAAATGAGGCAGTTTTGAATGTTAAATTCTCCCTTTAGATAAAAGTGAGCATCATCTGTTCTTAGAACATTTGACAGCCAGTTTTCATCAATATCAATTTGCCGGAAAACCCATGCAGCGAATTCTTGACGCTTCTCAAAATCGCTGACTTACAACTCGTGAAAACTTTGAATTTTGTTAGGATATTTTTATAGAAATATTCTAAATGTGTGTTCTCACCAAACTGTTCCATACGAAATCCCCGTTTGTCGAGAAACTTGTCTAGCACCTACTTCTCCATACGGGGATAACGTTTCAATAGCTTCAGCATTCTGCAAAACCGTAACAGCCACTGACTTGCATGTCGATGGTCTTCCACTCCGAGGTTTTGCTTCCAGAGATCCAGTTTTCTCAAAACTTTTAATCAATCGCTTTAGAGAGTAGCAACTCATTGGTCCTTTCCCGCTTCGAATATCTTTAAAGGAACGAAACGCTCGTAAAGCTTCAGTGGCAGATTCTGAATCACAATTTTAACAATTCACCAAGAGTGCTTTATCCTGTAGTGACGGCTTTTCCAAGTGGAAGAGGAGAAGTTCGACCACACCTCCTTGCGGTCCCCCCTGGACCCTAGGAATATTTGACCAAATTCTGGTTCGTTTCCAAGATGACTAACGTTGCAACGGCACTCATTTTCAAATGAAGAGCAAAAATAATATCTCCAGTAATGCTACCGCGTCCGGGGTAGCCGCCGCGTCAGGAGCTGCAGCTCGAGCTCATGATGAGAAATCTACTACGAGGACACAATTCAATCTACTACAACTCAATATAAATGGCACCCAGAGGAAAATAAAGAGCTGACTTGTCTTCTCTGTGACAACAATGTACATATTAATTGTCCTCAGGAGACAAAATTGAATCAAAATCTGAGATTCAATATCAAAGATTATACAACACTACGAATGGACAGACCGGGAAAATTCGGAGGAGGACTTGCCGTTTTGATTAAAACTCTAGAAATCAAATTTAAGGAAATCGCCTATAATCAGAGTAAGCCTAGAGAAGGCACGACAGAAGCTCAGGTAATAGAAATCTATCTTACAGGTAAAACAATTCCAATCATAAATGTTTATCACCACGATAATATTAGCATCAATACAGACCTGATAGAGACATTAAGTAAAGCGTCTTCGGATATCGCAATCATACTTGGTGATTTTAACGCCGAAAGACCAACTTGGGGATCACCTGTCCAGGATAACAAAGGTCAGCAGGTTGAGGACATGCTAACCGACCTCGACCTTACGCCGTTAAATAACGAAAAGAACACCTATCTATCCAAGTCCACAGGCACAGAATTCGCAATAGACATCACAGCGATAAATTACAACATCGCACCCACAACACAATGGAAAATTCTGAAAAGTGCATTCAGTGACCACAGACCTATTTTAACAACCCTAAAATTCAAAATTGAGAATTTCCAACAGAATTGAAGAACACTGGGAAAATAATTACAGAAAAGCTTGAAGAACTGTGCAACGAAGAATTAAATCACAGAACGATTGACAAAAAATTGGAAAAATTCTCTTTGAAAATATCCAAAGCTGCAAAAGTTTCGATATCTAGAGGTAGACGTAAATACCTGTGAATACTTTACTGGAAGGACCACAATATCGAGGCAATGATTGCAGAGAGAGACAATAAAAATAAACTTCTTAAAACAAATAAAACAGAAGAAATCATAAAGGAACTCATTGAAATTAGTCACAAAATAAGAACAAGAAATTTGGATATTCAAACAAGAAAAATGGGCAGAATTCTGCGAAAAAAATGGAACCAAAAAGGAAAGCCATCACTGGAATATAATTAGTGTTATAAAACAATCAAAAGCAACACTAATCCTCTAATACTCTAACCGATATGAACAGCGAGAACGAACAAACAGATGGCTGACATAATTGCTGAATATCTTTCAGGCACTTCCAGATTCAGCTATAGGAATGAAGGCAGAACTCTAAAAAATAATATAAACAAGCAAGAAATTACCATCAACAAGATATTTACTCGAGAGACTTCACACTGAATGAGCTAAATTCATCAATAGGAAAGTTAAATCCAAGATGTCACCTGGAGATGCTCTAATCTTTGGTCAAATGATTAAACACTTTGGAGACGAAGCTAAAAATCAACTCCTACGAATACTGAACATTTCATGGCAAACTGGTAAACTACCAAAGAATTGGAAGATATCAATTATAGTGCCAATACTGAAACCAAACAAAGATGCCAAGGAATGAAAGAACTATCGGCCAATTGCTCTTACCAGCATACTTTCTAAAATAACAGAATGAATTATCCACCCTAGGCTCATAGTCTGGCTCAATAACAATAATAAAATAAACTTCTACCAAACTGCCTAAAGAACCAGACACTGTACAACTGATAAACTGTTCTACTTCTGTCAATCAATAATAGATTTCTAGGGAAAACCGCCAAAGAAGACAACGGCCGTTATCTTGGATATGACCTCAGCTTTTGATAGAGTATAGATATTATTTGAAAGGCTGCACAACATCGGAGTAAGGGGAAAACCCTTAATCTGGATTGCAGACTTCTTAAGGGGAAGAAGGATAAAGGTTCGGGTCAATGGAACATTTTCCAAGGACCGAAGAACATGGGCTGGTGTACCTCAGGGATCTGTGCTCAGTCCTCTACTCTTCTCGGTATATATTAACCGTTGTTCATGTAAATAGATGAATACTATTTGTATTATTTAAAGCCTCATTATGTAAAAATATATGTATATATAAATTGGACATTTGTTGTTGGCCATGGTCAAGTTTGAGCTCTTGTACGTCTAATTACGACACAACAAAAGTGGCGACGAGGATGCGCGATCTACAGAGCCAGTAAAAAGCTGAGGAAAACGGCGTCTATGCAAGTTTAACAACTACATCTTTTAAACAAATCTGACTCTCGGATTATGGAGAGGAAAAATAGGAAAATGGGTTAAGATTACATCTTTTAAACTATCTGGATCAAGAAAACAAAGGAGTAGAAAAGATCAGCATGGCAAGTTCAAAGTTAATAATACCTTTTAGATGCTATAGCCCAGTGGAGGACACTTCGATCTTTTTGTACAAAAATTTGAGGCTTTCTTTTTGGCATCTGAAGGAGGAGATTAAAGTGCTGATTTTTACCTCGCTACCAGATTCTGAAACTTTGAAGCAGGGAAACGACATTTTCTTCCTGGTCTAATGAAAGATCAACCCTATGATACTATCATTCAAAGAATTAAGCTGCATTAGGATCCAAAGAAGAAAGTGATACCACAGCGATGCAGATTTTCAAAGAGAATTCAACAAGAAGGAGAATCAATTTCGGAATATCTTAGAGAATTGAAACATTTGGAAATAAATTGTAATTTCGTCGATATGTTGGGAACCATGATGCGAGACCGTTTTGTGGCTGGAATCAAGTCGGAAATCCTGCAAAAGAAGCTACTACAAGAGGACGACGATGTCACCCTGGATAAAGTTTTTGCAGTGGCGATCTCGTTCGAATTGGCGGAGATAAATACTAGAGAATTACAAGATAAATTAGTGGCCAAGATATTCCCTGTGAATTGAAAGGATAAAAAGGGTGAGTACAAAAATAGTACGGCGCAGTATAGGCCTTTCAGGCAAAGTGGCAAAGGCAAAATAGTGTGTCATAGATGTGGTGGAAGACATTCACACGTGGCATCTGTTTTACCTCATAGAACAAAGACTTGTTTTAAAATGTAATAAACTGGTTCATTTAAGTAGGGTCTGCAAAGCTAGTAAAAGAATGTGGGGATGTAAATTTGTACAAGAGGACTCTATATATTCTGTACAGGGCGAAACTGATACCACAATAAATTTAACAGTAGATGATTATTCTTTGTGCTTTACAATATCGATACAGGAAGTCCAGTTACGTTAATACCTAAAGATATTTATAAGATTTATTGGCAAGGTAAAAGATTATTTCCAACAAATTTAAGATTAAAATCCTTTTGTGGTAAATCAAAAGAGATTATAGATCAAAGAAATGTTTTTGTAAAAGAAGCCAACCAATATTTACGATTAATAGTTGTAAATGAAAAAATCCAGGTAATTTTATTAGGAAGAGAATGGATTAAACAGTTGAAACTTGATTATTCTTTATTGTTTAGCATTAAAATTTTAAATAATGAATATAATAGGAATATATTTAAATATATAAAAATTTGATGGATAGGTTTGCAGATTTGTTTAACAAAGATTTGGGCTGTCTAAAGGACGTTAGAATACATTTTAATTTAAAAAAGGATGTGACTCCTGTGTTTTGTAAGGCCAGAAGTTTACCTTTCTCTCTAAAAAACAAAGTAGAGAATGAAATTGATCGTTTAGTGAATTCTTGCATTTTATAACCTATAGTTCATGCATATTGGACCGCTCCAATAGTACCAGTATTAAAAAAGGATGGTAGTGTAAGGATATGAGATAACTTTAGATGTACAGCTAATAAAGCAATAGAATTAGATAGGTATCCCCTTCCATCGATCGATGAGATTTTTTTTTAAATTATCTAGAAGCACCGTATTTTCGACTCTAGACCTAATCACAGGCTTACTTACAAGTAATGTTAGCGGAAGAAGCCAAAGCTGTTGTTGATATAAACACAACAAAGAGGTTGTTTTCTTATAAAAGACTACCATATGACGTAGCGGTAGCACCAAATAAATTTCAGAGGATTATGGAAGGCCTATTTTCTGATTTGCCAGGTGTGGCCTGCTACATAGATGATATTTTGGTTGCAGGAAAAGACTTTGAAGATCATGAACAAAAGTTGGATCTAGTGTTTAGATGATTGCTAGAAAAAGGTTTAAAGTTAAACAGATATAAATGTAAATTTAAAAAGAAATCGGTGGAATATTTAGGGTTTAAAATGGATAAATATGGACTGCATCCCTTAGAAAATAAAATTAAAGCAGTAATAGAGGCGCCTGAACCTAAAGAATGTTTCGCAATTGAGATCTTTCATAGGACTCTTAAATTATTATTTTAGATTCATAAAGAATATAGTAAACATTTTAGCGCTATTCTATCAACTTTTGAATAAAAATTGTAGATGGAATTGGACGAAAAAATATCGAATGTTATTTTGAAAATGTAAATCATTATTAATGGACTATGGACTAGGCGTAATTCTGAGTCATAGAAATGATAGAAAGGAAGAATGCCCTATAGCTTTTGCTTCTAGAACATTAACTGAAGCGGGTCAACGTTTCTCTCAACTAGAAAAGAAAGCGTTGAGCATAACTTTCGGCGTTGAGAAATTCAGACAATACTTACTGGGACGAAAATTTGTATTGGTCACAGACAACCGACCCTTAATTCATATATTTTCACCTCATAAACCAATTCCCATATGTGCCTCATCCAGAATTAAAAGATGGTCCTTAAAATTAGCTGCATTTAATTATACTGTGGAATTTCGAAAAACTAGTGATAATTCCAATGTTGACGCATTGTCACGTCTTCCTTTAGAATCGAGTGTCAGGGAGTCTCTTGATGAAGACCAGGTACTTCTTCTTAGGAAGTCGAATGAGGTACCGTTCTCTTTTATGGAGGTGGCTAATGAGACGCCCCAAGATAAAATACTGTCTATAGTATTAAGGAATGTTAGAGAAGGCGTGTGTGGAAATTCACAAGGGTACCGAGAGAAAACCCACTAGCTTCTCATTATAAGATCAATGAGGAATATTAAGTTTGGAGTTTGGTTGTCTTCAATGGCGTGAAAGAGTGGTAATTCACCAAAAATTAAGATCTTTAATTTTAAATAACTTGCATGAAATACACATGGGGATTGTTAAAATGAAGATGATTGCCAGATGGTATTTTCTGGTGGCAAGGCTAGGACAGTAACATCGAGGAGTTAACTAGAGAATGTAGAGTATGCCAAGAATCGGCAAGCATGCCCCCGGCTACCATCTCGGAATGGACATGGCCCGAAAAACCGTGGCATCGACTTCATCTTGATCTAGCGGGTCCGTTCATGGGAAAAATGTTTTTGGTTCTCGTGGACGCATACTCAAAGTGGATAGAAATTTTTATCATCAAAGATATTACCAGAAAAAGAGTATAAGTCATCTTAGAGAAATTCTCGCCAGAATTGGATTGCCCTAATTTTTTTGTTACAGATAACGGAAGACAGTTTGTCTCCCGTGAATTCGAGCAATTTACCAAAATTAATGGTATACGGCACACTAAGACCAGTCCGTATAATCCTAGTACAAATGGTTTAGCTGAGAGATATGTAAGAGAGTTTAAAAACCTTTTGAGAAAGAATAATGGGAAGGATGATTTAGAGACGAATCTACAAAGTTTCCTATTTGCTCATAGAGCATTCCCCCAAACTGTAATAAAGGAATTCCCCGGCGGAACTGCTAATGAAGAGAAGTTTAAGATCAAGATTCTCGAATTTAATACCAAGATGGGAAATCCTCGAGAGGTATTTCATGAGGCCGTAAGAAGGCAGGAGCAGTTTAGTACAGGTTGCGAGGTTTATTTCCGCAACTATGCAACTGGACCTAAACGGTAAAAAGGTACCATTTTGGAATTATTGAGCTACCGTCACTACCTTATAAGTTGCGAGGGCGTCGTGTATAAGAGGCATATCAATCAATTGCAACCTGTGAGAAAGAAACAAGTGGATACAAGAAATTCGATACTTCCTCGAACATCAGGAGAGAAGCCTGTAGGTGGAAGTCAGAAATAAAGTGAAGAGGAGGTTCCAGAGGTTACATCAGGAAACAAGAAGGAGACTGCTTCTGTGCACGTACCCTCTTGCACTCCTATACCAGGGCCTGTTGCTGTGCACGTGCCCTCTTGCACTCATAAACCGGAGGCTGCCGCTGTGCAAGTGCCCGTCCGCAGTTCTAGACCTCAGAGAGCCAGGAAACCCCTAGACCGGCTGGAGTATTATTAAGGGGGGAGATGTGTTGTGTATGTAAACAGATGAAGATTATTTGCATTCTTTAAAGTCTCATTATTTAAGAATATATGTGTATATAAATTGGACATTTTTTGTTGGCCAAACGAAAATAATCTGAGGCTCTTTATTGGACCCAACAAAAACGGCATTCCAGAGTAAAATAAATCATCAGAGATAGATAAATATTTTTCAAATGAATTAAAATAAATATAATCGATACTGAGAAAGAGTTGAATTTAGAAAAATAGAAAATTATTATTTTCGAAATATAAATATCTAAGAGGATTCCAGCAAACCGCATCTAAATATATCAGGGTTTTTTTTTTGCTACATGTTTTAATTTGCATATACCTATTTTACATATCTCAGATTGTATTATAAAATCGTGAACCATTTATTCTAACTTTTGGCGAAATGGTGTTTTATTAATTTATCATTTGATATTATCAGGGTTCTTTCCTGGTATTCAAAAAGTAAAAATACGTGTCGTTCAGGTATATTTTCAATTTATCAAACGATTTGGCCGCTGAATCGCTGATTCTGGTAGGGCGCCATCTAGCGAATAAAGTTGTAACTAAAATCAAT